>VZSF01003944.1:395020-493502 GCA_013398295.1 Chionis minor | reverse complement strand
TTCAGCCTCTCGTTTGCAGCTCGGGTTTAACTAGTGCCTTTGCTCTGTGTTATCCGTGACGGCTTTCCCTTGTGCAAGCAGCAAACGTCAACTGGCAGGGGGAGACCTGCTTCTCCTGCACCCAAACAGCTTCCTCCTCTCCTGTCTCACACCACTAATGTGCTATGGGGTTAATAAACACAAACAGAAAACAAGGAGGCAATCTGTTTAAACAAACAGTGGCCCTGCCTGGAAGGCCAGGGTGTCTCTTTTTGCAGGACACAGATTTGGGCAAAATATTAAGCTGCTTTTGCTGCACATTCGATTATGCCATATACATTTTGCAAATACAGGTCACCCGCTGTTATTTGATATTTACTTGGAAATGTGATGAATGTCCTTATGTAGGAGGTAGTGATCTCAGTTCAGAAGACACTTTGAGTCTAAAGGGCAATATGCCTGCAGTAAATAATATGTCTTATTCCAGGAATTGTTTGTTCTGAGAAACAGGAATACTTCTGAATTATTATCCTGACGTGATGGTTGGTGTCATCTGGTCCTCTTTCTGTCATGTCCCCCTCTTTAACCCTGATGAGTTGTCCAACAGCAATGTGCCTTTGTCAGTAATAAGAAATATAAATCTATATTACCAATATATATGCCTATATTCCATAGGAATCCCCCGCAGCTCTTGTCATCTGTAAACCAACAATGTGTAACATAAGAAAAGTATCTTTTTGCCCAATTTTGACCCGTTGCTTCTTGCTTTTCTACTACAGGAAGTAGCAAATAGAAGCAATGGATTTGCTTTCTACCACAGCTATCCCTCTCTAAACCAGCCACTCAGGTGACTAGTGACTTCAGGTGCCTGCGGGCCACTAAACATTTTTACTACAAGGTAAAAATTCCTTATATTTCTGAGTTTAAAAAAGAAAGGAAAAAAAGAAAAAGAGATCTCCATGTCATACTTTAATTAAAACTTTCAAATACAATGGGTTTAATCTCATTTTCACCTCTCTGTATGAGCTTTCCATTGTTGCGAACTCCCCCAACAGACCTCATTACCCTGGAGGTTTCTTAAAGCTCCAGACAGAGGATTAATTTGATTTTGTGAGAAGCCTAGCTTTTACCAAAACAAAATCATCAGCAATAGTAACAATAATTTAAAAGAAAGAAGAAAAGGGAATTTGTGGTCTCTGTGACAGAGCACAAAACCCCAGACACTCTAAATGAACAAATGGAATGAAAGAGGGAAAAAAATCTATTGCTTTTCCACTCGCAAAAAGAATATTTTATCTTGACGCATGCTTTTTGAATATTCCAGATTGCCAAAATTACACCCTGACTTCCCTGAAAGTTTATCTAATTATGACTTCTAAAAGCTGATGGTGCATTTTAAAGGCAACACATAGTTTCAGCCAGCTAAGAAAAAGACAGAGATGCATCCTGGATCCAGTGTTGTGTGGCGGTACCTCTGGGATATCTTAACATTGGGCAAGAGGAATAAAAGTCAGTTTCAAAACTGTCATTAAACTGTGACTCTCAACAGCACGTCTGAATGATGTTTCAAGTGCATCTTCATTTACTTACTTGAGGAAGGTGGTGTTTATAAGCCCAGCATGTACACTCTGGTTCTACATGCTGGTTCACACAGCTTAATGTATATCAAAATCAATGGGCATGGTAACAGACAGCTTGTAAAAACTTGGCACAAACTTGAGGACTCCAGTGGTCTAAAAGTGGGATAAATTAATTAACTCTTCAGAAGAACTACGTTCAGCTCCTTATTTGTTAGGCGTCTGCTCAGATCACTGTAAGGAGGGCCAAGAGGTTCCTGAATGCCTAGATTCATATAGCTTTAGTTTGAAAAACTGCTGTGATTCCCAACTGCGGCTACTCAATGTACTCTGGAGCACTGACATCTGATAGGTGCAGTATGGATTAGGGGGGGACTGTCTGCCTAGGCAGTACTCACTTATCTAAGAGGCTCTGTATCTTCCCGCCCCTAACACACAGGTGTAAGTATGGCCCCAATGGTCACCTCATTAAATTTGTTACCGTTTATCCACATTTTGTCATCGGTTCAAAAGACACTAAGATATAAAACCTTTTAAAAGCTAAGCAAATCAGAGTGCCAGCAGAACAGTAAACTAAACACGTATGCAGACACTTCAGTATAAGTGACCTGCTTTAGAGCACCCGCAGCGCCCGCTGCATTCAGCACGACTAATCTTAGGAGGTTAGGTTATGAATTCTTAGGAAAGCTTTGGATACAAAACACCGAGGTGATGCCCTTACTGCTGCATAACATCCTTATTTGTTATTCATCGCTGCCTTAAATAAAGAAGTAGATCAGGTTCTCTTAATTCCTGTTATTCTTTTTTTTTTTGTGATTTTAATATATTTTAGTTTGTTCATACAATAAATTTGTGGGTTGTTGGTTTTTTGTGTTGTTGCTTTTGTTTTTTTTTTAATTCTCTGTAGTTTGGTTACAGTTTTCTTCATGATTTCACCATTTACATGCAGGCTTCCTTTCTTACTTTTCCTTCCAGAGTTGATTTCCCTCCATACTTACAGCAGTGTTTGTAGCATTCACCCTTTTCCACAGATGAGAGATACTGGCGTGTCTTTCCTTAAAGTCTCTGGCTTGAAAGTACATTTAACTGGGAAAGTACCTTTAACATTGCTCACCCAGAAGGACTGGTTAAGTGATCTGCTTACGTGCCTGCTTTAGGCCACTGCATTTCATTCATTAGAAATGTGTTTCTGTTGAATGCAAAGGGAGACCTACTTTTCCCTTTCCTTTTCTCTGTAAATGCAGTGCTTGCAGCAAGAATATGATGACTTTTTAATGGGCTATGTTATTGTTGTCATTGTTTAGATAACTGATATCACACTGGGGTAAAAGAAAGGGCCCAGGGTTTGGCTGCTTTTAGATTTTGTTTTTGCAGTTGACAAACACAGCAAAATATTGTTGATTCACAACATGACAAAAGGCAAATAATAAATACAATCAGTGCAAATGACTAATGCTCTTCACTGAGATTTAGCAATGACTTCTCAGTACAAGAGCTAGAAAGAAACAATTTGTAACAGACGCAAATGTGCATTGAGTGCATGGGGGGAATGAAAGCACCCAGGATGTTGTACAGCACCGAGATTTAGATCTCCTTAAGCCAGAGCTGCCAAAACTACAGCACTTGGACCAAGTGCTCTTCAGAGAAACGCAATTCCTGTCAGCATCGGCATTTTCCACTGCCAAAAGGTTGAAGGTTCACAACAAAACTTAAAAAAAGAGCCATTTTGCTCTTGTGACGCTTGAGGCTGTCACACTGCTCAGCAATGACATGCCCATTGAGACAAAAAGAGCCAGAGAAGTTCTCCACAGCCGAGTAGTGACAAACAGTGCCTGACTGTATCACTACAAGCCGCGCTGTGCATGACTTCCAGAAAGCCACTGGGTTCAAAATGCTGTTGAATGTTACCGTGACCCTTGCAAAACAGGCCTGAAATTTACAGTTGATCAAGGATGGCATTTTAGGAACAATGAGTTCTTTCAGCCTGGAAGTAATTACTGGAGATGCAATAGCCATGAATATCATTCTACTGTTTCAGGCCTCAGTGAACAATTTAAATGGTCTCAAACCCACAGGAGTACCTAACACTCCCTTTCTGTTCCCAGTCCTCTCCATCATTTCTCTTCCCCTTCTACCATCTTACAAACCTGATATAGGCATTGTTGTTACTGGAGTAAAAGGCTACCCTGCAGCGTTTACTTGAACAGTAGTGGCGAGAGACATGACACTTCATGAAGTGCCCTAAAAGGGTGACAAAATGCAACCCTACGTGTGACGTCCTCTTATGACCATCAGAGGTTTCAGGGGCTGTTACAAGAATAGACCAGCTTCCAAAGAGCTGCTTAAGTTTGTATTTTTTAATGCTGTGCAAAAGGAATAATCTTTACGATATTTTTCACGGTCCCCTTACACTGCCCTTCGGAGAGGCAGGAGTACAGGGGAGTAGTATCCCACCAACATGAGCAGTTCCCTCTGAAAGTGCTTACAGGACTCAGCTTTGTGATCCATGAAATCCATGAAGCCCCAAGGCAAGTCTGTGTCCACAGAGAATTTCAGCTGATCTAGAGGCTGTTTATCAACTTTATTCATCCTCTTGGATTTACGTAGATGCAGAAATAAAGGATGGCTCAAATAAGAATGACTGCAATAGAGTTATAATTTTATTGGACTGAATTATCCCTAAAATGAATAAATATTTAAATGTGAGCAATCATATTGCAGCCACACACATTAGATGTTTATTGTCCAGTGCTGACCTTGTATTCACACTATTTTTCTTCTTCTATTTTCCTTTGTAGGTTATTTGATGATGTTATTTTCAGTTCACTTCATATGGCTCCTTTTTGCTGTTCACAAATTGCCAGAGACTAATGGGACAATTCTTCAGCAATTACACTGAAATGAGAACAACAATGCCCGGTTATGTTTCATATATCAATACAGGGGAACATTGCATGCAATCTTTTCTGTTGAATTTTCAATACATTACACTTTAATAAAGGTATTATTCAATGCTAGGTAAGACTACTGACACCAATGAATTCCTTTTTAATTTTTCAGTCTATAGTCCAGATGTGGCATCCATGCATCATCCAGTCAGGCCAGATGAGATCTAAATCACACAGGGGGTAGGATGCTGGCAACCAGTCTGCTCAAGCCATTCCTCCTGTTTTCTAATTCTGTGACTGTCTAGTCAAAGCTTTCGAGCAGAAGCAAGAACCCAGGACTTGCACTCCTCACTTAGTGCCCTTAATGCAGTGAATGCAGGTCCTGCTGGCGTCTTTTTGCAGCTATAGTTTACAACACATAGCACCCATCACTGTTTTTCAGAGGTGACAGAAGCATTTTTTGGACCTGTACTTCAATTAAAAGTCTTACACATTTTTTTATTCCTGTACATAAAGAACAAAGCCTCTAGGCTTACATGTTTTAGTACTTGCAAGACCAGGCAAATTGTCTGGCACTAGCAGCCAAGAACACAAAACAAGTGTTTCTTATAGGTACGTAAGAGAACTGAGGTGCAGCCATTCCTTTAGAAATGAGAGGGGGTTGGACATCCAGCTTTCCTTTATATTCCATAATCTTCACAGGACATATGTTTTCTACACAGATAAACTGTCTCACTGTATACCTTATGAAAAGAACTACCTAAATAAAGCAGTATTTTTATTGAGACAAAATCTTGAAAAAGTCAGCTACACTAGGAGCAGTTCTGATTTCTTTCCCTCAGAATATTTGGTTCCATGTCTTGCCTTCAGCGATTGCCTATCACAGAGCTAGAAGTGGAATTGGGAATCAAACAGGCAGAGGAGATAACCAAGGAAGAATGAAGTTGCTTCTGAATCTCTGTCGATGGTGTGTAAAATCCATTTATTTATACTGCCAGCTGCTTGAGATGAGAACAGAATGCCCTCTTGTACAATCTCTCTTGTAAAATGTTGAATAAACTGCTCAGAGGCACCTATAAATAAAGGCGTAATCACCTAGCGCAACGCGCTGGCCTGACCTGAGTATTTCTATTTGTGGGCAGTTACTTATGTGGGTATCCCCAGATTACTTACCGGGTATTCTGGAGTGAAGAGCTGTCTGCTCAGGGAGACAAAGCATCTGGGCTACCAGAGCTAATGTTTGCTCTCATCTCCTGGTTTCACCCCTCTTGCAGTTGGATGTGAATACTTACGCATTTGACCTGAGTATGCGTAGATGCTATTATTAGATGCAAAAGATCAAAATGCCTAAGAGGCTCTTACATTTAGAAGCAGGCTCCTAAATTGACTAGGTATTTATTCTGCAGAATTCATTTAGTTTTCAAGCTAAAATATTTAAGATTTCTTTTATTCTCCACAATGGTACTTTGATTTTGGTCATTCAAATGATTAAAAAAATACTATCTTCCCATTCTCTTCCCATTTTTTCTCTTTCATTGTTTCATAGATAATTTTTTTTTCTTTAAATTTTCTATCTTTAAGGATGTTTTATGAGCTATTTTTGGCATTTCTGTGTTGTGATGAAGTGTCCAGAAGTTGTGTAGAGACCTTATATATAGGTGTTTAGATATCAAATAACAAACTTAAGAGGAAGCAGAGAGAAATCCTGACCTTATGTCACTTGGGCATCTGAACTGTCCCCACTTCAAAAACTCTTGACAAGTCATTAGAAAGGTTTTAAATTTAAAGCTTTTAAATTTAAAACATATAAATGTAAAGCTCTAATTTTTCAATCTGTCATTTATTATGGTATATTATTTAATAATAACGAACAGTGCATACACGCATATGTTTGTCATAATATGAAAGACCTCAGGACTGATCTACTGGATAGGGCACTGGTTGTGGATCAAGAGAACCACAAGTGGTTCTGTATGTCTATTTGTGTCTCAGCCCTTCAGTTTTTGGGGACACTGGTGTGGGGCATGGGTGAAATTCATAGAATCATAAAATAACAGAATGGTTTGTAACCTTTAAAGGCCAGCTAGTCCAACCCTCCTGCAATAAGCAGGCACGGCTTCCCCTAGATCAGGCTGCTCAGAGCCCCATCCAACCTGACCTTGAATGTTTCCAGGGATGGGGCAACAACCACCTCCCCGGACAACCTGTGCCAGTGTTTTATCATTCTCATTGTAAAAAATGTCTTCCTTCTATCTAGTCTGAATCTACCCTCTTTTAGTTTAAAATTTGTGCCTTTCTCTTCAAGCTAAATGAGACTTCTGGACTGTAAATTCCTGGGTAGGTAGACTCTAATTTATCATACAAGGTAGTGAATGCAATGAGGCACCCAACTTAGATGGGGCCATTTAAATTCAGTATAAAGGGGGGAAAAAGCACAGCACTAAAAAACTCCTAAAAATATGAGATGCCACTGTAGATAAAGGTAATTCCTTAAGGTTTTCTCCCTCCCTTGACTTTTTTGTACTATTTTTTTCCAGTTAATCAGGCTTACTGATAAAAAAGATCAGATTCAAATATGGAATATATCTTCCTATCATTAACCACAGCTGCTCTTCTGCAGCCAGATCTTCAATGCTCTTACACTGCCACTGATTCATATTAACTTCAGATCAACTACTCATGTAATAATGTGTTCATGTTAGAAGAATATCTCTGCTAAATAACAGTTCCACAGGTTACTATTTTTTCAAAGAAACAAACCAAGTAATGGGTTGGGTTTATTTTTCAGGGAACAATTTTAAAGATTCTCAATATCTTCTGACCTGCTGAAGGAGAAAACATCTCTTCAGCTGGGACGGATTTGCACTGATTAGGTTTGTCATGTTATTTTCAGTTCAAGTTTGACTGGGTAGGAGTTACATAAAAAACAAGGAAAAATCTCAGATGTGAATTCATACACTATTCTCTTGAATTCAGCTGTTAAAAAATCCCCATGGATACTGTTAGCCTTGCCTCTAGCACAGTAGTCACATTGCCATTCTGTGTGTGTGCTTAGTGAGAGTGAGTCAAGCCATATAATAGCTGTAAAGCAGCCTGAGATTTAAAAATGTCCCTGGGTTATTTCATGCTATGAAGTATTCATTTTTTGAATCAGATTTGTCAGTACCAGTGGTGTGGATGATCAGCATTTGCATCAGCATCACTGCAGAGCCATATTTCCTTTAGACCACAGTACTTTTTGGAGAGATCTGTCCCTGACGGATACATTTAGAAGGGTCAAACTATTCTCTCTGAGATGGCGTAAACAGTAGGGGACATAAGGTAACGAGCTGATACAGAATGCCTCTGAAAATGAACCACTTCATGAGTTTCATCTTAGGAAGTCAGTATCCTTGGAGACCATGGATAGAACAACAGTAGATGGACTTTAAAGACATTGGCTTTTCTGCTAGTAAATGCAGCTGTCCACTACTCTGACAGAATTACAGACTTCGAGGTACAATTGGTGTTTGTTTCCAGGTAGGCCTGGCTTGTTAGATCTTCACCCTAGGTCACAGAGGGAAGGGAAAGTGGTCTAAAAAGTTGCAGGTAAAAAGAGGGTCTGTATGTTTTTGACTGTGACAAATTCCATTCTTAGTCAGTTTACTGCTTGATTACAGTAGATAAACATTATATGAGACATTAAATTGAGACAATGTGAAGATGAGCTGATTGAGAAGCAAACCAGGTGTCTCCAAATTTAGAGTTGAAAGGTTCAGCATTCACAAAAAAGCTTGTTGCCCTTCCTTCTCTCCTTCTCAAAAGTGCTAGCTCTCATAAAGCAGAAAATATGGATGCCTTGGCAATTCATTTGGGACATCTAGACATAATTGTAATACCGATTAAACTAAGAGTAATTTCTCCCTCTTCCCACTCCCGTGGTATCCCCATATATTTCACCTGTCAACATCTTTCTCAGTCTAAGGTGTGCATCTTTTGTCAGTGTGAATGGTGCATAATCCAAGAATAGTAAGTTTTTCTGCAGTGAGCCCTGGTTTGAGGTCGATTCAGCTTCCATTTACTCTGCCATAAATCAGGAGTAAATCAATGCATGTTAGCAGGACCAATCACACTGGATCTGGGCTGGTGAAGCATGAAGAGAGTCAGGCTCTGTATGTCCTATTTCTGCTGTACATTCACCTTGCCATTTCTAGACCCTTCATTGCTCTGGTTTGACAATGTCTCAAGCTTGCGAATGTGATCGTCCAACTTTACCAGCATTTAGAATTGTCTCTACTAGATTAGACAAAGAAAGATGCTTTGTGATTTCTGGGCTTTCTTTTTCTCTTTGTTTCTGTTTTTGTTATGGAGTAGCTTTCACATATCCAGGTCTCTCAAAAGTAAAGGAATTACACTGTCACCTAGTCTTTGCTTTAATAGGTTGAGTTAGTGCCTTGTATCTGTACCTTTTCTCTTTAGGAAATTAATCTTTCTGAAATGCTCTGTGATTTTTGTGGGAGCAGTTTACAGCAAAAGCAGCTGGACATGGAGAACTATTTGGCGTAGTAGTTTGTTCGCAGAAAAAGAAAAATATGCCCTACCTGGGTAAAGAGAGTGTAGTAACAGTGAAATATTTGCTCCGGAATGAATGACCTCAGGGTGCTCTCCTAGCAGTTTCAGCTAAGCTCTGAAGCAGTGATCTTGACAGAAGGCACTTGTAAACACTGGATGGCTTTGAAAACACTACCCTAGGGTGCCTGCTTTTGCCATTGCCCACCATTAAAAAACAAAGGGGGGTGGGGGGTGGAGGGGGAAGCAAGTAAACATTTTGCAGAACAAAAAATATCATAAAGTCTGGCCTCACAAAGATGGTAGTGTCTTCCACATTATAGACATTAAATGCAGTAAGAACTGCAAAGAGTTAGCAACCAAATGCATGTAAAATAGCTTCATGTACATATTATATTGACAGAAAGGGCAAGCACATGCAGTGAGGAGATGCTGAAGCAGCTGAAGCTGTGAACCTCCTGTAACTTGAAACCAACTTTATTTAGCTAATCTTCTAAAATCTGGCCTAACCTAAGCTTTTAGACACATAATTAACTGAGTATGTGAGGATTTTTCCCCTTCTGAAAAGAGATTGGCAAATCCCTTGTTCAGTGGAAAAGTTCCCTGGCGTTAATATCCCTATGTTTTCCACTTAAATTGAAACTCAGGACTGTAGTGGATTCACATGCTGGGTCTTGTCAAACACTTCACTCTCTCTGTCATCCACAGAAGATTTCAGAGCGATGCCATCTATTCATTTTTCTTTCCTTTTGCCTTTTGAATGTGTTCCAGAAAGTTACTAAGGTGACCAATTTCTGCTATGTCTTGATCTACAGACGCAGCATCACCGCTAATGACTGCCACAGGACAAGGACAAAGAGAGGAGGGTGGAATTGCTTTCTTCCAGCACTGAACAAGCAATGTTACCAGAATTCAGTAAAAGTAATAAAGAATCTAATGGAGCTGTGAAATTAGGTATTCAAATCAGTCAGAAAATCTATGTGTTACGATTGCCTGTGGACTTTTTAAAATATGGAAATAGCTGATACATAACAGCATTTTTTGCTTATTCTGCCTGCCACTTTTCCTGAGCTCTGTGGCACCAAGACCAATGATGACAGACTGCAAGGATTATTTCTGCATGTTGTTCTAGTAGAAGGTTTTTTTGGGTAATGATAGTCATAACACATGGACACGATGTTCATACAAACTTTGTTACTTTGTGAGGGTTATATCATTATAAAAATCAGGGAGATTCAACATTTCTGACACCCGAATGACCTAGCAGCAGTGGAAAAAAGATGTTTCAGGGGCATTGCATGCTATGTCTTCCCCTGAAAACTGCAGCTCCATTCCAAGGTTGTTTTCCGAGTGGCATTATTGAATGGTATGTTGCTATGAACTGCTAGTTGAACTGTCAGTCTATGACTATGAGATACTTTGCCTAGCAGACTTTCTGTTACCTTAGAAGTGCAAAATGCTTCAATCCTATTTGGAGCATTATGACTTAAGCACCATTCCAGAAACAGTAGAGATATTTCCCTGTACCCAATGGCAAGATGCTCAAGCAGGGCGGGAGACGCTCACAGCCAGTCACCCTCTCCACGATGAGGCATTTCAAGACTATACATGTACCTACTAACAGGGAAGTCTATGTGAGTTTGCACTCTCTTTTGCTGTTGGCTCCACTGGTGCAGCCTATCAGCTGAAATACATGCACACAAATTATGTCTTGATTTTTTGATGCTCTACGTGTTGCAAAAATAATCCCAAGGTGGTATTCTTTTGCTGTTGTTGCTGCTGTTGTTGGTTTTTTTCTTTTTTTGCTGATGAACAAGCACTCATGGTTAAATTTCTTGTTTTCAGTGTGAAACACTCTCCTTTTGTGTTCTAATCCCAAGAGACTTTTCTTACAGCATCAAGGAGATAAGAAGAAGAGAAGATGTAGAATGGCACAGGTCATGCTTATTCCTTGATGCACTGCTACCTAGCTTGTTTTTAACAATAAATTTTAGGTATCTGTTCTTCTAAGAAAACAGTGGGAAAAATTATAATTTTCCATTTCAGTAGGGAAAATACTTTGGATCTTCTAGGAGTGCAGTTCACCAGGTTTTCAAAAATTAAAAGCTTGACCTTTAATAATAGCATCTTTTATTTAAGTGAATCCCCCAGTTTACCTCGTGTTCATTCTAGTAATAGTGCATGCAGCATTAAGATGTCCTGTGTTAAACTAATATGGAAACTCTCACTTGAGCAGAAATACTGTAAAACAAATATCATTAAGAGCCATTGGCTATGGAAAAGTGCTTATGGCAACCATTCTATAGCAGCTCAGCTTATTTTCCTCTCTACTTTTTCATGCTTCTCTCTGAATTCTTTCCACTGAACTCTCTGGCTGAAGCTCAAACACTTGTATGGCACAGACAAACCCACTTAAATTATGCCTTGTAACTAATTATCTCAGCCTAATCTATCTGGAATCTCCACTAAAACAACTCCCCGGAGTTTCAAAAGTTAGTAAGAGTGAAAGAATATTGCTATATCTACGTTGCCCTTTAAGGAAGACAACGTAAAGGAGATGTTGACAATGTTTGTTCTGAGTTATTCCCCATAAATACTCCATAAATAAAGGACTTTTCCTCCACGCTGAAATCTGTAAAAGTATTTGTCCTTATTGAACAACTGAGTCCATATGAGAATTAAATTATACAGTTTGTCTGCTTGAACTTCTTATTGTCCCTGACTGTTCTCATGTGTTTGTACTTAGTTATCTCAAAATGTGTTCAGTAACAAATTCCTACATGGAATTTGGTCTTTATGTTAGTGTCATCTTCATCTTCATGGAACTCACTGTCCAATGTGTGTAAAAGGGAGGGAGGAAGTAAGACAGTTATTGCCTGGATGTCTTTGTTTGCCATTCATAGACAGCCTATTTCCCATTTCAGTTTCAAATTCTTCAATGAGATGAAGCGTAATTATGTACCATATATGTTTGTTCATTAATACACGCTGTGGTAGCATTAATTATGGAAAAATGAATAAACAGTATTACAGTTGTGATTTTGACCAATAAGCTGCAAATCTATTTTCCTATATGGTCTTCATAACCTCAGAGTGGGAAATACATCTTTGTCTTTTGAAACTGGGATAGTAAAGAGATGGTTCAATGAACTGCAAAAGATTAAATATCACTGTATGTAAGAACTGTAGGCTCTGAAACTGCAAATGGCTGCTAATACTGAGGTTCCTGTACCTGTATTAGGTCAATTGTAGGAAGAAAGTCTGAAAGTAAAGGGCAAGTGAGAAACACAAAACAAACCAAAACACCTGATTTTCACAGGTGTGGAGTTACTCACAGTGGTAGCAGTGCCTGAGAAACAAAAAGCCTTTCCGAAAAAAATCAATTTGCTTATTTAGGAAAATAAATGTGCACTTAGGAGCTAAAGCTATTTTTGAAAAATGTGTTCCATTGTCCATGCAGCTCTGTCTGAGCAACTGGACTTCAACGTGCAGTTAGAAGCATGGATAGTTTCTCTTCTCTGGTACAGACAGGAGAAGTTCAGTTGCAGTAATGCTCTGCCATTTCTTTCTGTGGTGTTTCCTTAAGCAACCCATAATTCACAAGCACTCTGAGTGACAGTAGCATGAATTAGACATATTCCTGTGGATAATGCTAACTCATATATTCTTGGGGCTTACAGGGAAAAAAAGTTGGGCATATGATTCAGGATTCAAAGCTCTGGCGAATTTGCCTCGCAGTGCTGCTCAGAGGTATCTTGCATTTTTGAAAGGCAGGGGTGCCTGACTTGAGCTGAACACCCAGATTTGCTACAAAGCATAACTGCAGCATCTTACCCCAAATTACTTCAGAGATTAAAAAGTGCTGGTATGCTGTATATCTTACACTGTTTCTCTTCAAGTTCTGTGTATTTCTCAAGCTGGCAAATAGGTGGAACGATACAGTTTGGTGGGTCCCGTCTCTTTTACTATATTGTCTCTTTGGATTTTTCTCCCATTATTGGCAACAGCTGGGAGCTCAGCTCCTCATTGAACAAGCAGACTAAAATGTCTGGCAATTCTGTTTTAATATTTACTACAAAGATTATTTCAGTACCCTAGCTTTTTAAAGGCACAAAAAACACATCACAAAATCTGATGTCTGCAACTGATTCACGTAGGAAGAGCTCCAAGTAAGAATGAAAATACAATGTGGATAGAACTGGAGTATTGTGGGTATCTTGTAAATCACTCACAAACTCTTTCATGATGCCTTTGGAACTATTCAGAGGTGTTTGGTCAGAGTGCAGATTGGCTTAATGGATCTGAGGATCACTGACACACCTGTGTCAGGTATTAACATGCTTCAGTGGAGAGACCTGATGATAAAAGAACAATAGACTCTGCTGAAATCAGTAGATTTTGTTCCAATAATCATTATAAAGGTCTCCATAAAAGGGAAGTCATGTTTTAAAAAAAAAATAATACAAAGAAAAATGAAAAGCAGTTTTCAGCAGGCTATGCAGGTTAATGTAGTGTCTGAGTGCCGCCATTAATTCTTGCTTAATATTAGAACAGCAATACAATGAGGAGCAAGGATAGTCTATGCATTTTCCTAGCAATAACTCAAGCATTTAATTTCTGTAAGGATACCAATAGCAACTAATACACTTACAGACTGGTAAAACAAAATAAAATCCCCATTATCTTCTTTCAAAGCAAATCTGTGGTTTTTCCCCTCAGAAAATATCTCTGGAGTTTCTTCACTTTATGCTAAAACTCAGGCCTAGTCTGAGTGTTTTGGTCTGCCCAAGGAACTTGTTAATGAGAACCAAATCCTGCCACCTGTTTTATTGCAGAACAGAGACCTCTCCCACACCATACAGGTCTTTAACACTTTTCTGCAGGATGAACATGGTTGGTCTGGTTGAAACCTCTGTGTCACTGTAGTGGGACAGGCTGTGAGCAGCCTTTTCCCCAGCATTTGGAAAGAGGAAGGCTACAACAACCAAGTACTTTTTTTGATCAGTCAGTCCTCATACCCCTTCACACTATCATTTCAAAGCCTGACACAAATAAGGGTAGGCTTTTCAGTTGCCTCAAAAGGGATGAAGAAAGCCCTGGAGGGTGGAGTACAGACTGTAACAGCCTGTGAGTTAAGCTATGTAAAAATCTTAAAAGTTACCAAGCTATGGTGAATGATATTATTTTTCATTTTGATAGGTGTGGTTTACTTACATTAACAGCCTTGATAAACGCTCCAAACCACTAGGCTGTTTCTTCCTTCGTGACACTTCTAGCCAAGTTGTCTTGTCCTCCAGAACAGGTGCTGAGATCAAGGGTGGCCAGACATAACCCTGTAACAGAAGATTATCCAGGATAGGCTTATAGGATATTGTTCTATTTTGCAAAGTGACATCTATATCCCTTCCCTTCCTGATGGTGCTGAGGAAATGACAACCCTGCAGCACTATCAAGTCTGTTAAACAGCCTAAATCAGCATCAACATTTTGAGTCTGGAAGAAGAGTAAAGACCTTAGGTCTAATCCTCCCCTTCCCTTTTGTAACAGAACTCCTATCAGTAGTAATAGGCTCGGGAACTGCCCAGTAGCTTTTAATTCAGCAAGTGCTCTGGAAAGTGCTTAGGGGTCCATTTGGAGAAAGGTACCCGTCAAGCAAAGAGTGGAGCATTTGCCTTGCTGGGAAAGAGTTTGGAAAGGTTACATAAAAGCTACAATCTCCCCCCTGTCCCCATTTATTTTAAATATATTTGATCCTGCTCTGCATGAGGCTGCAAAACCATAAACAAGAATGCTCTTAGACTCTTACCTTTCCTGACAGTAAGCTTTGGGACTGAAGTGGGTTGAACTGACAGAGAGCTCAGTATGAGATTCAGTTCTCAAAATAATGATTTGATTTCACTGAGTGGCATGGAAGATCTTTTAAAATGTGTGTTCAGGCCCAGAGGTAACAATAGGTCAAAGGACACTCAGGGCATTTTCTAAACGACACCTCCATGGCCTAAACGAAGCCATTATGTTGTGAACTGGAGGTACTATTACAGTCCCTCGGCTTATGGTAAGGAGCCTTCAGACCTGCTCCCTAGTGGTAAAATTAACTTCAGAAAAACCTGAGAATCTGAAAGAACATCAGAGTGGGAGCATTGGGTGGAGGCAATGTCGAAGAGAAAGAAAAGTAAGAATGAGCATTGTACTTTGATTAAACTTTTCTTCCCCTGCAGTGTAGAGGGCATTTTGTGAAAAGAACATCTCTGTAGGTGGGATTTTTTTTAGTCCCTCAAGTTCTCAGAATCTGTGTTTAAAAATATCAGCTTTTACTTTAGGCAAAAGGAGAAACATTTGTGTTATTAAAGAAGATGAGTAAAGGTTGTTGCTAGCAGAACAGATTTGAACCACATCACAGCAATGCAGCATCTGGGTTAAGTATAATAGTTAATCTGCTGACTATGTTAGTGGAGCTGCCTTCTGTAGTGAAATGCTTGAGCACTTGCCTTAAATCTCAGAGATCCCAGAGTGGTTTGAATAGCGACATCTTCCATAATTAATTGCATGTGTAATGCAGTCCATTTGGGAGGTCTGTGATTACTTGCCTGTATGTTACCCGAAGACATTACAATATCAATAGCACTACTAATTTTAATTAAAACTTTGAAATGTCTGCCTGTTGAAATATTCATTATTATCACTTGATTATGTTGTTTTGTAATCTTCTGCACTCTCTCTTCATTACTGATTATCAAGACTATGCAAAAGTATGACACTTCAAAGCACATACCTCCTCTATAAGGGCAACAATCTTCAGAGGTGTGTTTCAATTTTGTTTTTGTTAAGAGACAAAATAATGTCTCCCTCCTCAAAGTACTAAGGGTCTCTGTAATACACAGAACAAGCCCACCATCTGTCATAAGGGAACTGGGGTTGTTTAGCCTGGACAAAAGGAAGCTGAGGGGAGACCTTATCGCTGTCTAAAACTACCTGAAAGGAGGTTGTAGAGAGGTGGGTGTTGGTCTCTTCTCCCAAGCAAAAACCAACAGGATGAGAGGAAATGGCCTCCAGTTATGTCAGGGGAGGTTTAGATTGGATATTAGGAAAAATTTCTTCACGAAAAGCATTATCCAGCATTGGAACAGGCTGCACAAGGACATGGTGGAATGTCCTGAAGGTATTTATAAGATGGGTGGATGTGGTGCTGAGGGTCATGGTTTAGTAGTGGTTTTTGGAGTGTTAGGTTAATGATTGGACTCGATGGTCTTAAAGGTCCCTTCCAACCTAGATGAGTCTATGATTCTATGTCATTAATCCTACAGTGCAATTGAGCTCCAAAATACTGACTGAAATTGAGGGCTCATGCAGTGGTTTATTCATTTATCTTTTATCTCTAGAATTTTTCATGCGGATGCACCTGACAGAGATGAGATTGAAATGCTCATATATCCCAAGGAGACTCAGTCCATGTCACAGTTTGCAGTCATAGTCCAAGAAAGATGTGGGAGTGTTAGAGCAAAGGAATTACACCTTAGGAAGCACTGTACGTGTGGGTTTCAAGCTGTGCTGCTTCTAAGAATCCCATTGTAAGGTAAGACAACCAATATTTGTATTGTCAACACTGTTGAACAAAGGTAGAACAAGAGAAAATAGCTTGGTCAAAGATTTTTCAAATCACAGCATTCCTTCGCAAAAAGATAAAAAGGGAATACACCCAGGATGCACCATGTTCACATGATAATCAGTCACCCAACCCTGTTTCTGCTAATAAATGACAAAAAATCTGTCTCCAGTTTTGTGGATAAAAGGGTTGAAAATCTTTTAGTGGACATCTCATTGCTTCACCACTTAAGTCATTGTAACTGGCTTGACTCTGTATTTTTTCAAGAAGCAAGATGATTAACCTAGGCTGCAGTGACAGAATAATTGATAATTCAATTTCATATAGTTTTTCTTTAAAATGTTCTAATCTAGCATGACATAAACAGCAAACTCAGGCTGTCACTGAGAGTCTATAAAAACGGATTTTCTTAATCTGAAATTGCACCAAGTCTCAAACAAAGTATTTTTGACTTCAACCTGGAATTCGTGTATAATTTTTTTTTTATCAGTGACCCAAAGTCTCATTTTCCAAAAACTCTCCACCCCTCACTTCCCTCGGATTTCTTTTTGCCTCAAAAACTCCCTCTCTCAAGCTGTTTCTAATGGGATGGACGAAGGATTTTCAGTGCGTTTTGTTCAAGTATCAGAACTTATTTTAGAAAACTAACCACTCATTCAACTAGAGTCATGAGAAATTTTTAAAGAAGCTTGTAGCCTGTGACTAGTCAGAATATAGTACTCCACAGGCATTATATAACAGATCCTAGGCACCTAGAAAGTCACATGAAAATAAAACTTCAACATTAATGGAGTGAGAAAAAGGTTGTGAATAACTGCTGACAATAAATAGTAGCTCCTTTGGAAGGAAGAATGACCTCAAGAATAGAAATAAAATGTGCTGATGCTCACAGACTGCAGAAGGTAAGAGTCAGTTTGCCAGCACTGCAGAAAATTCTGTAGTAGCTGATCTTTTTATATACTGTATAAAAATAACTACCACAGTTTCTTTGTCCCATCAGTAATTTTATTGCTTTAATTGTAATCAGTTTGATAGTAGTTATTTCCTTAGTGATCTATTCAACAAAATATTAGGAAGATGGCTTTGCGAACTATTAAAGAGATAATTTAAAAAGAATTGTACACTGTAATAGCTATGATATATGATATTCATAGACTCAGCAACTACCAGGCCTTAAGAGATGATCTACCATCATCTGCAGCGCATCGCACGCCCCAGGACTTCTCGGAATGAAGGAGTCTCCCCTGCACCTAATGGGGATGTGCTCAGCCCAGTGACATCCCCAGCTCATCACCCTAGTTTGTGGGCAATTTGGGATGGGCTGTAAGCTGAACGGACTATTCCAGAAAGCCATGAACTTTTCTGACTTGGCCCAGTGTTCAGGGAGAGGCTTCATGGCCTAAGTAGCAGCTCCCTGAAAGTCCAGGATGGTTGTGCACTGGTGCACCTCAGGTAGGCAGTGCACAGTTGTGGCAGGTCCCTTTTTGAAATGAGGGCAAAAACAGGGCTACAAGCTCGAAGGCAATATCATGTAAGGATACATCCCACCTAGATTTAAAATTGTCCAATGTCGACATGTTCACTGCAACAGTAGATGGAAAACACTGACTGGTTACCTATATATTTCTGAATACAGCTCAGAAACTGTCATAACATATTGATAGTTTTAATTTCCAGCTATCGTATCTTGTTTCATTGCCAGCCAGACGGAAGAACCAGCTATTGTCAAATTTCTCTTAGGCACTTATATCTTTCAAATTGGCAACTATTTTCCATTTTGCCAGGCTAAAGAGATGAATTCCAGGTTGAGTGATTTAGGTGCTTAAACAGAGGTACCATTTTAGATGCTCTGATATATCTTGCTTGTCCCCCAGCTCCTCCTTTAGAAAAGCATTGGTTTCCTGTAAGTGCTGGGTCATAGCTGCCATCTCCTCCCGCATGTCTTGCATTATAACCCAGCCAGTAACTTCTTTTGTTTAGAACAGGTCTAACCATATGACTGGAATACTCCTATCCATCATCTCCAGGACAGTCAGACCTCTTCCAGATTCAGCAGGTCAAAATAAGGTACTCACAATAATTTCTCAGTTTTGAACACCAGCTGAGGAATGAGAAGAATTACTATTTCTATAATAATGGTGGTTACTGAAAATGGAAGAAGCCTGTTAAAAGGAGAATAAAAGCTACAGGCAAAAGGATAAAATACTTGTAGTTGGTATGGTGACTGTTAAAAGACACTGTCAGAGACACCAACTGCACTCTGTCTATCAAAAAGGCTTTGAAAAGGCCAAACAAAAGCAAACACAGTTGAACAGCAGAGTAATGGTGGCTAGAAAAGAGCATGAGTTAGGCCAAATTAAAAGCAAAAGTGAAATAAGGACAAAGATTTTGAATAAGCTGCGAAGAGTAAAAAAAAAAAATCCCACAGTTCTTTTTTTCTTCAAATTGGTTAAAATGAAGAAGCTTACAAGAGAGCTTGTAGGACAGATAGATTCTCAGTACGTAAGGGGAATGGTCAGAGGTGGTCAGTCTGTAGCAGAAAAGCCAAATGCTACCCTCCTTGATGTTTCTTGAAGAGGACATGGGGAAGTCTTTACAAAGAAAGAACATGAGGAACTATCTCAAAATGAAGCGTCAAGTTAAATTTCTCAAACTGAAAAGGTTTTAGACAAATAGCTAAAATGAGTAGTAATAAGTGAAAGAACCAGGTGATATTCTTTTAAGCATCGGAACAGAACTTTAAAACAAAATTGTGAATCAATCATAATAGTAGACAATGGTAGTGTAGTTGCTTAAATCTCTTCCAACGTTAGGGACTATAAAATGACAGGTGACAAAGGAGATGTAGAGGACTACAGACTAGACTGGTTTTCCTACTAGGTATATAAAAACATAATAAACAACAGATTTAAGTAAATAGAATTCAAGAATGCAGTCTTTCTTCTATAGATACAAGAATGCACCACATGGCAAAGAATTAGCAGGGCTTTCATACAGGGAAGTCATGCCTCACAAATAACCCAGTGCCAGCAATGGTTGCCCAGAGCCTGGAGAAGGATCACAGGTCAGCAGGAGAGCACCCAGAGTGCAGCACAAAGGAATACCAGCCACTCCAGCCAGTAAGTCAGCTTCATTGGGGGGCCAACTTATATGCCTCTATGCAAATGAACACAGCATGAGGAATAAAGAAGAGGAGTTAAGTGACGTAAGCATGTCTGTAGGGTTATGATCTTATTTGCGTCATGGAGACATGGTGAGATGGCTCCTATAAGTGAAGTGTTGGAATGGAAGGATACAGGCTCTTCAGGAAGGGCAGGCAGGGCAGATGAGGAGGGGGTGTCATCCCCTATATCAATGACCAGCTAGAGTGCATGGAGCTCTGCCTGGGGATGGATGAGGAGCCGACCAAGAGCTTATGGATCAGGATTAAAGGGAGGGCAGGGACAGGTGATGTTACAGTGGGTAACTGCTACAGGCCACCCGACCAGGAAGACTAAGCAGATGAAGCCATAGATAGATAGATAGATAGATAGATCGATTGATCGATCGATCGATAGATAGATAGATAGGAGCAGCCTCATGTTCACAAGCCCTGGTCCTCATAGAGGACTTCAATCACCCCAATAACTGTTGGAGGGACAACGCAGCATGGCATAAGCAATCCAGGAGGTTCCTGGAATGCATCAAAGATAACCTCCTTCTCCAAGTGATTGAGGAGCCAACAAAGAGAGGTGCCATGCTGGATCATGTTCTTACCAACAAGGAGGGGCTGGTGGGGAATGTGAAGCTCAAGGGCAGCCTTTGCTGCAGTGACCATGAGATGGTGGAGTTCAAGATCCTTAGGGCAGTGAGGAGGACACATAAGCACACTATCCTGGACTTCAGGAGAGCAGACTTTGGCCTCTTCAGCAATCTGCTTGCTAAAGTACCACAGGATAAAGCCCTGGAGGGAAGAGAGACCCAACAAAGATAGTTAATATTCAAGGATCACCTCCTCCAAGCTCAGGAGTGGTGCATCCCAACAAAGAGGAAGTGTGGTCCAAACACCAGGAAGCCCACATGAATGAACAAAGAGCTCCTGGAAAAACTCAGGCTTAAAAAGGAACCCTACAGAGGGCGGAAGCAAGGAAAGAATACAGACAAATTTTCTGAGCAACCAGTAATCAGGTTAAGAAAGCTAAAGCCCAGATAGAATTAAATCTGGCCAGGGACATCAAGGGCAACAAAAAAAGCTTCTACAGGCATGTCAGTCATTCAAGGAAGGCTAGGAAAAATGTGGGCCCTCTCCAGAAGGAAATGGGAGACTTGGTTACCCTGGTGTCGTGGTTTGACTTCAGGCAGCAACAGAGAACCATGCAGCTGCTCACTCAGCCCTCAGCAGTGAGGGAGACTCAGAAGAAAAAGGCAAAACTTGTGGGTTGAGATAAAAAAAACAGTGTAACAGGGCAGCAAGGAAATAGAAAAAACCAACAACAATAACACTGGCAGATGAATAAACAAGGTTACCTTCCCACCGCTCACTCACCAGGACTGGGAAGCTGCAGTCTGCTCCCAAGCAGCGACTTCCAAACCAATCCCCAGACTAGCTCCCTCCTAAGTACTGGGCATGGTGTCATGTGGTATAGAATACCTGTATTCTGGACAGACATTAACCCTACCCCTGCCAGAACCAGGACACATGGATACCCTGGAGAAGGCTTTTTTGCCTCAGTTTTCTCCAGAGAGTTTTAGCTACACCGCCCAAGTTGCAGAAGGCAAAGACAGGGACTGGGAGAATGAAGAACCACCTACTGTAGGACAAGACAGGTTCAAGACCACCTAAGGAATCTGAAGGTGCACAAATCCACGGGATCTGATGAGATGCATCCACAGGTCCTGATGGAACTGGTGGATGAAGTTGCTAAGCCAGCGTCCATCATATTTGAGATGGTCCAGTTGGCAGTCCAGTGAAGTTCCCACTGACTGGAAAAAGGGAAACATGACCCCCATTTTTAAAAAGGGGAAAAAAGGAAGACCTGGGGAACTACAAGCCAGCCAGTCTCACCCCTCTGTGCCCAGCAAGATCATAGAGCAGATCCTCCTGGAAACTCTGCTAAGGCACATGGAGAATAAGGAGATGATCCGTGACAGCCAACGTGGCTTCACTAAATGAAAATCATGCCTGACGAATCTGGTGGCCTTCTAAGATGGGGTTACAGCATTGGTAGGTAAGAGAAGAGCAACAGATGTCATCTACCTGGACTTGTGCAAAGCATTTGACACAGTCCCACATGACATCCTTGTCTCTAACTTGGAGAGGCATGGATTTGATGGATGGACTACTCTGTGGATAAATAATTGGCTAGATGGTTGCACTCAAAGCGTTGCAGTGAACGGCTCAATGTCCAAGTGGAGACGAGTGACATTCCTCAGGGACCGGTATTGGGACCAATGTTTTTTAACATCTTTGTCAGTGACATGGACAGTGGGATTGAATGCACCCTCAGCAAGTCTGCCAATGACACCAAGCTGTGTGGCACAGTCAACATGCTGGAGGGAAAGGATGCCATACAGAGGGACTTCAACAAACTTGAGAAGTGGGCCCGTGTCAAGTTCATGAAGTTCAACCAGACCAAGAGCAGAGTTCTGTGTGTGGGTCAGGGCAATCCCATCCACAAATACAGGTTGGGGGATGAAGGGATTGAGAGCAGCCCTGAGAAGGACTTGGGAGTGTTGGTGGATGAGGAGCTCAACATGAGCTGACAATGTGCGCTCGCAGCCCAGAAAGCCAACTGCATCCTGGGCTGCAGCAAAAGAAGCATGGCCGGCAGGTCAAGGGAGGTAATTCTCTCCCTCTCCTCTGCTCTTGTGAGACCCGTCCTGGAATACTGTGTCCATCTCTGGGGACCTACCCGTAAGAAGGACATGGACCTGTTGGAGCAGGTCCAGAGGAGGGCCATGAAAATAATCGGATGGCTGGAGCACCTCTGCAATGAAGATAGACTGAGAGAGTTGGGGTTGTTCAGCCTAGAGAGGAGAAGGCTCCAGGGAGACCTTATAGCAGCCTTACAGTACTTATAGGGAGCCTGCAGGAAAGATGGGGAGGGACTCTTTATCAGGGAATGTAGTGATCAGATGAGGGGTAATGGTTTTAAACTGAAAGACTGTACATATAGGTTAGATATTAGGAAGAAATTCTTTACTGTGAGGTTGGTAAGGCACTGGAACAGGTTGTCCAGGGAAGTTGTGGATACCCCATCCCTGGAAGTGTTCAAGGTCAAGTAGGACGGGGCTTTGAGCAACGTGATCTAGTGGAAGGTGTCTCTGTCCATGGCAGGGGGGTTGGAACTAGATGATCTATAAGTCCCTTCCAAACCAAACTATTCTATGATTCTATCATTCTATGATTCTTTGAAAGAGTCAGTGATATTTGAATATAATCACCAATTTGATCTACCTGGATTTCCAAACAGCTTTTGACATGATCCCTCATCAAAAAGGTTTAAGAAAACTAAGCTGTCTTGAGATAAAAGGTAAATTCCTCTTGTGACTTAATAAAAGCAAATGTGATAGGAAATGCAAAGATGGAAAAAGATGATTATGCGATTACATAAAAGGAAACAAAAGATACAAATAAGGAGAGGCATTACAATGGATGCTGCTGTTCAGGAGGCCTAGCTATTCAATATATTCATAAATGGCCTAGAAAAGAAAGTAGATACAGGGTAACAAAATTTGCTGCTGCTATTATTCAAGGTATTGAACCCTCAAATTGACTCCAGAGTTACAGGAGGATTTAATGATACTGAGTGACTGGACAGAAAAATGGCAGACGAAATTCAAGGTCAATATATGCAATGAGATGCACATGGAGAAACACAACCTTAATTGTACATACAGAATGATGGATCCTAAATGAGCTATTGCCTCTCAGGAGAGAGTTCTTGAAATTATTGTAGCTGCTGCTGTTAAAACATCAGTAAAACGGTCAACAGTGATCAGAGGAGCAAAAAGGGTGATAAGAATGGTTAGGAAATGAAATGAGAACAAAATACAAACTATCATTATGCCTCCTTATAAACATATGGTGTGCCGTATCTTGAATAGTGTGTATAGTTCTTTATGTTTCTTGAAAAGGAGAAAGTGAAACAAAAAAGGTCAAGGGAATGTAATCACAGAGGTGGAACAGTTTCTTTCCGGGAAAAACTTGAACAGGTTGGAAAAGAGATGACTCAGGATATATGAGATAAATGTATATATATGTATAAATGTCATGGAGAAGATACATACAGAAAGTTTATTCTTTTGTCTTCACAAAGCATTACATAAAGGGCATGAAGTAAAAATATCAGCTAGAGACAGAAAATAAAAAAAAGGAAGTACATTTTTACACCATGTGTAATTGAATTGCAGCACTCCTTATTAGGGTATGTTGTGGTGATCCAACGTAGACCTGGGTTCAAAACCCACTGAGAGTGTGAAGTATTAAACACCAAGAAACATCTCATGATTTCCATCAACTGTATGTTGTTGGAGTGAGACAGAGGCGGAGACACCACACAGTCCTTGCCTAGCCTTTTAGTATTTCCTTAACCATCTGCCAGTTGCAGCTGCCCTTGAGGGGATATTGAGAAAGGTGTACCTTCCTTCTAACCTGCTACAGCTATGTTTAGTTCCCTAACTCTCATTATTTTTATCCTGATAACACCAGGAAAATCCCTTCTTAGTAGTCACTATGCATGCACAGGGTGAGCGCCTCTCCTTGCCATGAAGTGCTTACTTGAAGACCTTGTTAAAACAGAAGTTTACTGTTTTACAGATAGGGAAGTTTGCCTCAGCACGATTATATACCTTGTCCAAGGTCACACAGAGAGCATGTTGCAGTGCTGCTGCTAAGATCACCCTTGCACTCCAAATGTGGTTAGGAAATATGTCACAGATTTTAGTCATAAGCATTTTTAATTATCTGGGCCTTGCTTGGGTTCATTATTCTAAGTCATTTGGGCCCCCATGGTCTTATTAATTATACAACAACTTTCTGTATCCAGGGATTTAATTATAGAATATTACCTCATTAACGACAATAAAACTGATCAAAATAAAGGATTATTTAATACACATAATTGAATCCTTCAGCTTTTAATAAAATTAAACATTGATTATTAATTAAATGAAATGGAAAGCACTGTCACCTTAGCAGAGGAAAAACAGAGAGGAATGAACTGAGACTTTTCATAGGCTGTTTGAGGCTAGGGATATTGGAAAACTCACAGGTGTCCACTGATGGGAGTAGAGTCCTGATGTGGTTGGGACAAGCACATTTAAGTGTCCAAAATGGACACAACAGGCATAGCAACTCTTTCCAGGTTCGGCTCTGCAAAATCTAGTCCTAAACTGAAAAAAAGGATTAGCCATTTCCCAGGTATTTCATCTGTGTAATATGTTTGATGGCACTTCAACTCTTAAAGAAATTATTTAATGAATACTAGTATTTTAAATCATTCAACAGACAGGTTGTGCTGTCAAAAGTGTATCTTCAGTCCCTTTTATGTTCCTTTTTTTTTTTTTCTACTCAAGTTAGCACAGCATGGTTGGGGTCCTCTAGTATCCCTCAGTTTCCTAAACAAACAAACCAACCAAATTTTCACTTTTAGTTTTATTTTCTACTGTTCCTAAGGTTTTTCTGGGATAGTGCTATATTCTTGAAAGTTCCTGAAGATGTTTCATTTAATAGTAGCAACATAAAACTTTTTTCCTTCCTTTGTCTCTTTTCTAGCCCCTTTCCTTGAATACGCCATTGTCACAACCAGTCTAACTTACATTTTCTTTCCTTCCTTTACTGCCCTTTTCCTTCTTCTGTGGCACACCCACTGTGAGGTTCTTTCTCATCCCAGCTGTCTCCTATCGTTTTTACCTTTGTCCTGGTGCTATGGGAGCAGAGTGTTCAGGCCCTCCGTGCTGTCAGTGTCTTTTTTGTCTCCTCTCATCTTTATTGCCTTTGAGCGATGCAGGAACCACTGCACAGTACCTTACCCCATGAACCTCAGAGACCCAAAACAGGTCAGGAGAACTTGGCTGAAGGGAGCAGGTAGCAATGTATATTATTTCATTAAACAATCAATGTCTATAACATGACTGCACACACAGTTCTGGTCCAATTAATGTTGCAGGTAAACCCTGTGCTGAAAAACTCCTGAGGCAGGAATTGAAGTCAAAAGGTTCCCTTCACAAAAAAATTATGAGGGAAGAGCTGCATGGTAAACACACTTACAGTCATTCCAATCCCAAATCATATTTTCCTTCTTGGTTACTGAGATATTGCTCAGCCACTGTCAGCAGCAAAAAAACAGAATATGTATTATGAAAATGGCTGCTCATATCTCAAACCTCATGAGTTGTACATATTAGGATAGAAAATCAAAATGCAATAGTAGCATGTGTGAGATACATAATTTTGCATGCAGTCAACAGACTTGCATGATGCTGCGTGCAGGATACAGTAAATTAGGTAGGTAAAAGAAGACCAACACAGCATTTAAAAAGTGAAGGAGTACAGAAATCTGGTGCTAAATCATACTAACTCCTACAAACTTTCTGAGACTTAAGGAATCTTGATTTGGACCACTGTTAGAAAAGCCTGAGGGACTTTCCTTTTTATGAAGCCATTTTACTGTAGCAAGATTGACACTCCAAACTTACTTCTCTCTGAATATAAATCCCTAACCAAATCTTCTAAAGTATCTTATCATCTTAAGAAAGATAACTTTACGTGCAAACAAGACTTCTGAGGAGTAGAGGGGAAAGGAGCCAGTGATTTTGAGACATAGTGGTGCTCATGTTGTCTTTGATCCATCGTCAATAGAAGGCTTATCTGCTACTCTAATAGAAGAAAACAGAGTAATAAAGTCAAATGAATAGCTACAAGCTTGAAGGAAAAAAGATTCAGAATGTCTTTTCTGACTGCGTTTACTTCTGATTGCTTTTCTGTCTTAAGGTGGTCTAGCTCTTTGATGCTGCTGTTAACAAAACTCTATTGGATATATATTATTACACCCATCTTCCAGGCCAGAAAAACTAAGAAGAATGAGACAAGTGACATACTTACTAAAGTGGGCAGTGAACTAACAGCAGAGTTGGAAGTAGAAGCTACATCTTCTCAGTCTTGGCTCAGTGCCTGTATTTATGATGTTTATGGTGAGAAAAGAGCTTTTCCTGTGCTACCGGTATTTGATCACCACACGTGTTTTTTTCTTAAAGTAAACACAGGAGTTTCTTTATCTTTCCAGACCCCCTTGGTGAAGTTATGGAGGTGTGCATGAGGGTTTAATGTCTTTAGAAAGGTCTTTGAGGGTATAATGCTGTAATGTTTTCTGTGAAGCTACTCAGACACAGGACTGTTCTGGTCTCATTGAGGAAAAATTTCATGACTGTGGGCTGCACACCTGAACTCGGGAGGTGACTCTTCCTTTGCCTTGACACATTCGTATTGTAAGAGATGCGTCACTGTGAGAGTCACCTTTGTTGTACTGAGTAACCCTCATAGTGAAAGGACTCAAGCCTCAGGCCTGGTTCAGGATTCAACAGGAATGTCAAGCTTGTCTATTCTCATGTTCAGAAAAGCACTACCACATTTTGAATCAGCTATAACTTAGAGTTGAATTTTCATTTGTAACTATGATGCGTTACTGTAATCAAATTGAAAAGTCAGCAGCCAGCTACTAATATGGTGATAAAGGCATAAAATAGTAGCTGGAAGATGGCATTTTAGCCATCCATGATGGATTATAGAAAAGAGAAGTGTACATTAGAATGTGCTAAGAAATACAGGAGAGCAGCCAAAGACTGAATCAAAAATGATGGCAAAAGAGGTAGAATATTGGTTGTAATCCAACCCATATTTAGTCAATGGACATTAAGGGGTTGTGACAATTCCCAGTCTCCAGAGGTGACTCGTGCTCTCTGAAAGAGTTCTCTTACATCCTTTGTCATTCCCATATTTTTTACTAATGTCACTTCTGAGCTTTGCCTTGCCTCCTGCAGACCTCACCCAGCTTACATTGTTTCTTAAGGGCTCTGCCATGATTTGGAGCAGCCCTGCTTGCAGCCCACCTGCACAATCAGAGGGTTTTACTGAGCTCCAAGGACAACCTCCTTGCTGAGGCTTGGTTGACAAGGTGGCAGGTTTGAGGGAGATAAGGCAAAGAAAGCTTTGGGAATGGTTCTGTAATTAATCCCAGATCTGGTTCTTGGACTGATGCTTGCAAACTGCCCAGTGAGAGTTAATTTAATTTTCACAGCTCTAAGCATGTCTACTGAAGTTTGAGATGATCAGACTTTTGTCTTTTAATAAAATGGAATTGCAGAAAGGATTCAGAGATTCTTTTCACTGCAAGTCAATCAAACTGTAAATAGAGATACTCTACTTTTCACCAATTCTGGTTCAGCAAAACAGCAATTTGCTTGCTTAAGAATGTACTGAAGGGCGCAACTGCACAGGCGAGGGGGACTACTCCCATAGTACAGTCTTGGCGCAGTCCGTGCCTTGTGCAGCTAAATGGTGGTTCAGGCTTATGACACTGAATGGATATGATGAGTGAAATGCTGCTCCACTTCTAGGTAATGAGAACTTTTCCATTGCCTTTGGTGCAGCCACGATTTATTTAAGCGTTCAACTTTACGCACATAAACCTCTTTTCACTTGTAATCATTGTTAATAATAATTAAACCAATGTGAAATCAGCATTTGATATGGGAGTTCTGAACCACATATATTTGAAGTATGCATCTAAATGAAGTATTTTGTATTTCTTTGTTTGCTTTAATATAACATCTCATGAATTATTTTATTAAACTGCTGTGATTTTAATAAGTTATTTTTAGTATATATGCATATAAACATGATTTAATTTTTCTGGCATAAATCCTATTTTTGCATGCGATTTGTTCCATTCATGTCTCTTATTTGCATGGATTCTTAACATTTTGATGTGATTGTTTCTCAAGTCTAAAGACGCCAGGTAGTGTACCTACACAATGAACCGTATTAGAAATAAATTAAAGCCTCTGCTGCTTGTCCTTCTCACCACTTCCTGCAATATTGTAGTGGCAGCACGGAACTTACTCATTACTGTGAGAAAATACGAGCAGCTATTCAGAAAAAGGAGATACCCTCCTTAACTTTGTGGAAACACAGCTGACACACAGTGTAGAACTGAGCTTTCTGCTCTGCAGAGAGTTGCGTGAAATGACAAACCTTTGGAGGCCTCTGCGGAAAAGCAAATGAGGTTTGGGAATTAAGTAAGTGAAAAGGCTATGGGTGAAAAGGAAAATCCCAGAACATGTGGTAGGTAGGACACTCCACCTTCTCTTTTTCATGGCCTGTGGAGGACACTGTCGGCAGTACCCCCGCTGTCAGCCTGTTGTTGAGCACTGGGAAGGGGCAGTGCCACTCCAAGGTCCTTCCCACAGCCTTCCTTTTTCTGAAATGGTGAACAGGGGTCTTCATCTTTTGGTCCATCTTTTGGTGGGGGAATTGCTGATGTCCTTTTCTAATCTCCCTTTTTTGGGTCCTGCCTGTGGCAGTGGGGACGGCTGGGGGAATGTGGGCACCTTGTTCCAGCTAGCTCCAAGATCCATGGGGGTGGCTGGTGCCCAGCGAGGGAAAGCAGGGGGCCAAACAGGCATTGCTGGGGGCAAGTGTCAGCAGTGGGAGAAGGAGAAATGGGGCAGATAGGTAGAGGGGATGGAATTGGGGACATGGCTGGAGGCCCACCACTGGAAGGAGGAGGCTCCCCTGAGGGATCCACCCTGGGGCTGGGTCACCCTGAGGGACTGGGTCTGCAGGTGACACAGACCAGGGCAGGGACATCCCATGGGACACTCCGCGGTGGAGCAGAAGAACAGTGAGAAGCCAGGACAGAGGAGGATGGAGAGCAAGTGGGAAGGAGGAGCAACAGGAAATGGCTGTGCAGGGACAGCAGCCTCCTGGGTGGCCTGGTGGCCTTCCACAGGCAACAGGGTGCTGGCAGGATGGGCTGTGAGGACATGGGAAGGCTGGAGAAGAGGCACTGGGCTGGAGCTGAGTGTGGGGAAGGGGGAGGAGAGGTGTTTTCCCTCAGCGTTTGTTTAATTGTTTGTCTTCCTGGTTTTATTAATACTTGAAGGAGTAATTAAAAATTGATGTTAATTGGCAATAAATTACATTAAGTGCAATTCCCCAAGCTGAAACTGTTTTGCCCATGATAAGTCCTTATCCTGAAACATTTGCTTCTGACAGTGTTACTGAGGAGGAGCTTCGGTGATGAAGGAAGCAGAGCTAGAAATGACTATGAAATGATGGAGCCTTCTCAGATGACAATCTCACTGGCCTCAGGATATTGATGGCTGTGTTCCTCCTTGTCGCTTTCCCCTGCCCTTCCTCTCTCCTATTCCTTATTGCCTTTCCCTCCCTGTAGGGAAGGTGTTCACCCCCAGAAGAAAGCAACCTTGGTGACAGGGCACAGAGCAGCCATACAACAAGGAGAAAACTTGTCAGAAATGATACGGTGGAAATTTCCAAGGTGTTGCAGGAGCATGTCCTTGGAGTTATCACAGTACATGGGGTAACCTTTGAGGATGAATGCACGCTGCCACTGCTGTATAAAGAGTTTTACGTCTTTATTTAAACTACATTATTAAAATGAATGTAAAGTAATCTACTATAATGCCTTGTCCTTTCTGTGCTGAGTACACTTGACAGGGGAAAAAAGGATACACTTATTATCTGTCTGATGAATAAATGTAAAAATAAATCCTTATTATGACGCTTGCATATACAGGTCTGTTTCAGACATTAAACCATTGTATCTTGCCTCTAAACTGCATTATTCCCTAATGCAAACAGAAATTTTCACAAAGTGGTATTTCCTACTATACATTTGAATTTATATAAAGTAAAGCATACAGTGTTCAACTTATATCAGTAAAAGCCTTTGATTTATATTTCCTAGAACCAGGTCACATAAAGCATTCATTTTGAGATGAGGATATGTACGTGCCTGCTTATTCTGGCATCGTAGTCTCTGAATGAGAATATATAGCTGTGTTAAAGAGATATTTGTCAAACAAAATAATGACATATTGTTTTTCTCTGAGTTAAAGGTGATAATTAATCATGGTTTATATGAAGCGATCAGAAATACACAGCGTCGCTGATATTGATATTCACCCTGTTGGCAATCCTGTAAGTTTACCCCAAATGCCTGTTACTATCTTGGTGGTGGTTGATCTTCCTGAGAAAAAGAGAGATGGGAAACGGTCTCCTGAGTCACAGAGTTCAGGACTCTGCTACTGCAGATAACTATGCTATATAACATCTTTTTTTCATATCATCATTTCCCTATGTTAAAACTGGAGTACATTATTCTTCAAGAAAGTATTCCACAGTCTCCCTTTGCTGAAGAATAGAGTATTCTCTTCATGGAGCTGTTGGATAAATATTAATGTTCAGTTTATACTCATTAATTCATGCACCTACAGAGACCTTTAAATTAAAGAACTCCACTTCTTCCTGTAGTTTATCACAAATCATATTGTACTTACAAAGTGCAACCCAAATCTACTCTCAAACTTATTAGCTTCATAAAACCCCACATCTTTTAAATTATTATCTAATAAAAAAGGCTTTTGATTACCCCAAATAACTTTGCAGCCCTTACATTAGTCCTTTGTAGCCTGTGTTCATCTTCTTTGAACGCTGATGTTCAAAGCATTGCAAATGAAGCCAAGGCAGTGCCTTGTACAGAGCCCTAATGGTTCCCTGTTACCGAAATATTTCACCTGAACCTCATCGGAGGATCAGATTTGCCTTTTTTGTTTCTTCTGTTACAGAAGTAGTAATTTTACAACTGATTAAATCAGCAAATGCAAATGCTAGTAAAATAGCAACACTGAGGAAGTAATAAATTTTTAAGCAGCCAGTTTCAATAAAGAGTTAATTCAGTTGTTCTGATTTTTTTTTTTTTTTTTTTTGGTGCTAGGTGCAGACAACTCTCGGTAGCAAAGCTTACACCAATTATAACTGACAGCCAGACCTCTGGAGGAAGTCTGAAATCTGGAACTATGCCCTTTGGGCTGACTGAATTTTGCCTTGCTGTAGGGCACAGAGAAAACAATAAGGAGTGGAGGGTAGACAGAGAAGGTGCAAGAGAGAGCATTCGTGGGTTTATGTACACCGAGTGCTAAAGAAGAGACACTTTCTCTGAGAAATGCAAACTCAACCACTTTCCTTAATTGACCCTTCACACTTGAATAATTTATTTCCAGTTGTGTTTTGGCTTCCACTCTTGCACTGAGGGGTGGAGCTAGGTCTTTTCCTGAAGGCTGTTATCTCTTGCTGAACCAGCTCTTTTTGCGCTCTGTGCATGGGAATGCGGCAATGAGATACGGTAGGTATGAGTAGATACTGCAGTGAGGCAGGACTCCCTTTAAATAGGGACTGAGCTGAATAATTTAGGGGGAATGCCATTAGAACTGTGGCTTGTGACCTATTTTTCTCCTGCATTTCTCCAAGCAAGGTGATAATCTACAAGTCTTCTTCAAGCTTTAATGGGCCTCTACCTTCTCCTAGTTGAAGTCTGAGAAGAAGGTAGCATCCTAGTGAATAAATGCCAGGAGCCAAGCTTAACTAGACTATGTGAATGATAATTTTTTTTCTAGCAGGATAGATTTTAAAGCTCTATTGGGCTGAAAGTTTATTCACACTGGCACAGAGAAGTCCACGTGACTTCATTTTATCCCAGAGAAGACTGCAGTAGCTTACAGGCATTTGTCTCACAGGGATGGGTTTGGCATCTGCCCTATAGATAGGGCTGTGTATCTGTAGGTACAGATAGCTTGGAGGATATCTGTAAAGGAGAGGTGGAGCATGGATGTCCTATTGACAGGAGTAACTAAAGCCTACCTTTCACATTTGAAGACACTCAGGATGGACTTCTTGCCATCAAATGTCTCACAGTGCAGACTGCTTCAGAGGCAGTGAGCATTTGAACACAATAAGCAGTGTTTTTTTGATGACATTTACCACCGTCTAGGCATGTTAATTTTGTAGGGGGATTGTGAGAGTCAGCAATTTGGAGGTGTTCATGTGTGACGAGTTCCTTGTAGGTGACATATCACAGCCTGGAGCAAACTCCAGAACAAAAGGCATAGGCTCTTCCTTGTGTCCACAAAAGATATGACATTCTTGGCTTTCTTATTCTCTTTAGGGAAGGGCAAAAATGAGACTGAACACATACCAAGTGGTCAGCAACGCAATCTGGAAGGAAACTGACCTGAGGCTCCTTTCCAGTGCTCAGCAGTTCACATCCAGCATCATTGCTTGATCTCAGACGTACAACCACAGAAGACTGCAGAGGGTATGAGACTTCTCAGCAGCTGACTGAAAGTGGCTTTTCTTAACTTTTCAAAGCTTATATTTTTTCTTGTTTATTTTTTGTGATATGAGCTCCTGGTGAACATCACAGCTAAGGAAACACTCTCCTGTCAATAGGTATATGCTTTCCTTTTCCCTTGCAGCAGCGGAGACTATGGCAAGGTCTAAGCTGAGAAGAGAGGGCACATCTAGCACAGGAACTGACAGCAGAGAACCAGTTTGCTGAATTGCTCTGTATATGTTCTGGCTGCAACAAAGAGCCCTTCCATTGCAAATGGACATGAAATATTTTAAAAGGGAAGGTATTATCATAGTTTGGGAGGGTGGGTGTGGTCAAGGGTATGTATTCAGCTTAGTGAGGGAGCTGCAAGCTATAAATACAAGGTGGGGTAACTACATGTGGGCAGATTGGTACTGGCTATGTTTTGACAGTGGAAATTCACATTTTGGCTGGCTCAGCTAAGAAATGCAAAACTTTGTCGTTGTTGTTCTTTTTGCATTTTCTTTATGTCTAAATTACCCTTCCTGTCAGAAATAAGATATGCAAGCTGACAACAGAAAAGTTTGAGGTATCTTTTCCAAAAGTCCTAGAAAGATTTAGGTGTAGTTTGGTTTAAATTCAAAATTATGATTCTTCTGAGAAAATGCTGCTGTCCTGGACTGAGATATTAGTCACAGTCAGTCCTCCAGTCCTCTGACAGCATCACAACTTGTTTTCTTATTTTTTCTGGATTACAATATATGACTTAAACAAGTTCTTGAGGCACATCAGAAGGATACTTGTTACTAAACTCTACTAAAGCAATACAGACTTCTGCTAGAGAAGCCCAGACTAGTGCTTCTCATGTTAGGCAGCCCATGGCATTGACAGGTGGACTCTTTGCTGGGTTAAAAACTGGCTGGATGGCCGAGCCCAGAGAGTTGTGGTGAACGGTGCTAAATCCAGTTGCCGTCAGGTCTCAAGTGATGTTCCTCAGGGCTCAGTTTTGGGACCAGTCTTGTTTAATATCTTTATTGATGATCTGGACAAGGGGATTGAGTGCACCCTCAGTAAGTTTGCAGATGACACGAAATTAAGCACGAGTATTGATCTGCTTGAGGGTACAAAGATTCTGCAGAGAGATCTGGACAGGCTGGATAGGTGGGCAGAAGACAATGGTATGAGGTTCAACAAGGCCAAGTGCCAGGTCCTGCACTTGGATCACAACAACCCCATGCAGTGCTAAAGGTTTGGGGAGAAGTAGCTGGAAAGTTGCCTGGCAGAAAAGGATCTGGGGGTCTTGGTCGACAGCCGGCTGAACATGAACCAGCAGCATCCCCAGGTAGCCGAGAAGGCCAATGGCATCTTGGCCTGTATCAAGAATGGTGTGACCAGCAGGAGCAGGGAAGTGATTGTGCCCCTGTGCTCAGCAATGGAGAGGCCGCAGCTTGAGTACTGTCTTCAGATTTGGATGCCACAGTACAGGAGGGACATTGAGGTGCTGGAGCGTGTCCAGAGAAGGGCAACAAAGCTGGTGAGAGGTCTAGAGAAGAAGTCTTATGAGAAGTGGCTGAGGGAATTGGGATTGTTTAGCCTGGAGAAAAGAAGACTGAGAGGAGACCTCATCACTCTCTGCAACTACCTGAAAGGAGGTTGTGGCGAGGTGGGGGTCAATCTCTTTTCCCAAGTAACAAGTGATAGGATGAGAGGAAATTGCCTCAACTTACTCCAGGGGAGGTTTAGATGGGATATTAGGAAAAACTTCTTCACGGAAAGGCTGCCCAGGGAGGTGGTGGAATCGCCATCCCTGGAGGTATTTAAAAGAGTGGTGGGCATGCTGCTGAGGGACATGGTTTAGTGGTGGTTTTGGCAGTGTAGGTTTATGGTTGGACCTGATGATCTTAAAGGTCTCGTCCAACCTAAGTGATTCTGTGATTCTGTGATAATTTTAAAAGGTCCATAAATTTGGAGCTTTTCCTGCATTCACTCTATTAAAACATTAACGAGGTGATTAATCGAAATGGCACTATGCAAATGATACTTTCTGTGTCTTTTCCTGTGATTCCCACAATTTTGCCTTCACTACTTGAAATCAGGACATTTCATTCTTCCTTCCCTTTGAAAAGGCAATTCCTTTCCCAGAGAATGTGTTTCTCAAGTGTGGACAAATGAAAATCTAAACTGGCTCTCTGAATACATTTAAAAGTTGTACATGAAAAAAGCCCCCCACACTTTGGAAAGGCTTTCAGTACCAAGAAACTATGAATCACAAGTTTTAGAGAGGTGGAGTAGGTCAGAGCAATTACAGATGAAATTCAAAGCATTGTAGATGACTTCTGAAAGAAGTCAAGAGTTGTAACATAGAAATAATCTTCCACCTATTCCTTTTCTGCCACATTGATTGCACTTCTTGAATCACATGTCCAGCACTATATACCCTCACATTGTTGTCTTCTTCACTGGAATTTCAAAGCTTACAATTCTCTTTCCACCTAGAGCCCATCCTCTCTCCTCTGTTATTTCTACTGTAATTGTTATGGTGTCAGCTGTGCTGACCACTTCAGAGGGCTGAGGTCTTAAAAGTGCCAGTTCACACCTTCAATATTTATATAGCTTTTTATCAGGTTATTGGCTTTTTCCATTTGCTTGCTGTATCAGCCTAGAAATGAAAGGGACATTATTGCAACAGCCTTGGCTTTCTTGTTGTGTTGAGATTTTTCAGATGACAAAAGGAGTTACCTTTTAAAATATACCCGTAAAAAGAAATGAACTCCAGATCTGTGTCACTTGAATTATTTAGTCTGACACTTAACAAATAGAGCAGCTTAAGTTCTCCATGGAAGCAGTTTAGTTAAGAAAGAGGATGCAAATCAGACCAGTGGAATATTTAAAGTGACTGTGCCAGTGTGTGAATCCTGCCACACTATCATGTCAAATTTTGATAGCCATTAAAAGAAGATGATATATTTTCTTTCAGCTTTGGTCATTTAGAAGGTGTGTAGAAGATTTCTTTCCCCCTGCAAGCCCACATTATGCAGTCTTGTTTTTTTTAAATCCAATCTGTCTGTGTCAGAAGCCCAGCAGTAAGTCTGCTTCTCTGTATGAGGGAAATTGTTTTCTACTAACTGATGACCTCAGCATAGCAGTTTCTTTTCCAGCACATCAAAGCTCACAGTCAGACTTGCTGCAGCAAGTGCACTTTTGAGTGGCTTTATGACATCTAAAGACCCTCTTTGGCATTCATACTGTGCTTCTCTATTGTTTACAAGCTAGCAGTGAATTATTTATGGAAGTTGCTGGAGATATGACTCTCTTTTTGCCCAAAAGCTGTATTTTATCTTGTAGTGAGATTTTGCGTGAAAGCTATTTTGGGGGTTTATGTCCTTTTTGTATTTATTTGACAGGTTTTATGGCACCAATCCCTTGTTTCCATTTTTATTACTGTTAAAACCCGTCTCCGAAAATTATTATTAAATGCAGCATGGCTTTAACTCAGCTGATGATATTTTTCTTCGCATTTCTGTTTTTGAGTGATTTCAGATAAGATTGTACTGAACAGGCTACATGAATTTTCTTAGCAAAGGAGAAGCCATTTTGATTCTTGAATAAAGCTTAGGATCATTGGTTCATACATGCAAAGTACATACCTGAGATCAGGGTCCAACTATGCTTCACTCTACTAATACTCATAAGATGACATCAGACAATAATTGCATTGGCATGAAGCCAAACTGTTAGTAGTGACCAATGTTAAAACTCACTGATAATTTGCTATATTTTATAAATACTGAAGCATAGAGGACAGGCAGTGTTATAACAGTTTGATCAAACTGATCTTATAAACTATATACAATTTCAGCTCTGTAGGAGTGAACCGCAATTTGATATTTTCTTTTTCCTATTTAACAAGAGGAGAGCAACTGCATTCATTGCCACAGTAATCTTAAGATGGTAGTAAAATTGGCTGAGAAGGACCTTTCTTCCCCAGGTTCTTTGCCTTAAATGCATTTATTCTTTGGATGATGGTACTGCTAAAGGCAGAGTTAGGAAATTCTCCATCTCCGAAGTTCGCATTCAGACACATATGTATCATGCGACATCAGATGAAAATAGAAAATTTGACCCTGTGTCTCAGTCTTTCTGTTTGAATTCAGGGTCTGGAATGGTTATATATTTGCATTTAGAGCCTGAAAGTCTAAGAAAGTAGATATCCTCTGGATTAGTTGCTATTGTCAGTGACTATGCTGCTGTTACTTTGCATGGCTCTTTTAAAGTTTCCACAGAGAAGTGACTGTGCATGGAAGTATATGTCTCACAGACTAAAAGTTAAGGTACTTTGGAAAATGAAAATGCCAGACTATGGGCATTTCTGTAACTTTTTTTGCAACATGGAACCTCATGTTTGGTTTGGTATGGCTTTTCAGTTTACAGATATAAGGCTTCCTGCAGGAGGTGTTTTGAATATATAACATGGGATTTGCAGAAGTGGTTATGGCCATTAAAAATCTGTTTAATTTCATTATAAGAGAGCTGGATTAACACTGAATGCTTTAGGATATACTATTTTTAGTGCCAGCTGTTCCTCTTGGGTGTTAAGTATTTATGTTGGTTGCTTCTTGTTTCTGTTCTTTGAGGAAATATGTGATCTTCTGAAACACATTATGACTTTCAAATTTTAGGCTGAAGGGCTGAGCTGAGTTGCCTAGACATTGGCATTTACTTTCATTTGAGATGCCACCGGGAACCACTGACATCTGAATGGGGCTGACAGAGATTACCCAAGAAAGAAGAGAGATAAATATACTGCTTGTGTAGCAGCGGAAGACCAGCCAGCATAGCCTAGAACATCTCAAATGCCATTAGCAGTCTGCGCTTAGGATGTGAATCATGCCCTAATTTCCTTCTGTAGTTTCCTTTCACTGTCCAGGTATGGTACTGGGGCAAAAAAAATTGGAATCTACTTCTCTAATTACTCTTGCTGTGACAGAGTCGTAATGAAGACAGGACATTTTCCATTTGTTTTCACAATAGTTGCAATTTCCTGTTTGACTTTCTAATGCCTTGTCTTGTATTTACATGTAACTTTAAAGATCTCTATAGGCAGAGACCTGCTTTTATAGCTAGAGTGTTGGCATAGGTCTTAGCAACAATACAGAACATGCTAGAACAAGCTCAACTGTGCAGGACTATGAGTGCATTTGTCTCTAGAAGTAGAGACCTCCCTCCTGCTTGTTTATTCCTTTTCTACTCACACAGCATGGTAAATAGAACTTGGTCTTGATCTCAGTAGCTGGGGTGTGGCATTTCATAAAGACCCAGTGCCTATTTAACTTGCATTTTGAAATTCACTTCTAAATCAAGGCCTCCCCACTCAGTCAACCACCCACAGAATGACATTTCAGAAATAAAAGCATAGCGTCTCTGCAGATCTGTCTCTTGTTACTGAAGCATCTCCCTGTCTCCAAGATAATTAAAGCCTTACCTGTGAGCAACGGTCCTATATGTCAAGTATAAACATGTCTCAAAATCTGAAAGATTTTGGAACCTGCAGAAAGAAGACAAAATTCAGTCAGTGACTTCAAGACCTATTTTCTGCCTGAGTTAGGAGTCAGTGCAGAGACCTGATGGAGCTAAAACCAGCAGGGAATAAGTTTTACTGTCCCTCAAGGGAATATTTCATGCTGGCTTATACTAATGTTCTGCATACAGAGCTTCCACCAAATTCAGCTGGAGTTCTACGTGAGAGGCAGATATTAAACAAGAGTTGATTGTAAGCAAGATTGCAAGCAAAACTCAAAATGACCAACCAGTAAAAAAACCTCAAAGTGAAGAGAAATATGTTAGGTAACAGAAGGGCAACAAAGTTGGCAAAGGGCCTAGAGAACGAGTCTTATGAGGAGTGGCTGAGGGAACTGGGGTTATTTAGCCTGGAGAAAAAGAGGCTGAGGAGAGACCTTATCACTCTCTACAACTACCTGAGAGAAAGTTGTAGAGAGGTGGGGGTCAGTCTCTTCTCCCAAGTAATAAGCGATAGAACAAAAGGAAATGGCCACAAGTTGCACCAGGGGATGTGTAGATTGGATATTAGGAAATACTTCTTCACTAAAAGGGTTGTAAAACACTGGAACTGCCTTCCCAGGGAGTGGTGGAATTGTCATCCCTGGAGATATTTAAAAGAGTGGGGGGCATGCTGTGAGGACGTGGTTTAGTGGTGGTTTTGGTAGTGTTAGATTTATGGTTGGACTTGAGGATCTTAAAGGTCTCTTCCAACCTAGATAATTCTATGATTCTATGATTCTAACTAACTGTTTCAAAGGGATTCAGAATACATGGGAATGCTATTTATTCGTTACCTAATGGGCCAAATCATTCTTTAATTTTTGCCAGTTTTTGTCATATCACTACTACTAGTGTTATCACCACTACTACTACTGTAACAGCTATATAACTAGCTAGATATATACCTGGTTTAACTCAGCTGATTTTGAGCACCTGTATTTTTTGCTTCTTAAACACAGAAGGGCACAGTGTTGCAGTCTATATTCTTAGAAAATCCCCGTAATGACAAGCAGTAAAAAATAGCCCCGTGTCTTTCATTTGAAAGCTGATATCTTTGTTCAAGCCACTGTCTATTGCTTTTCTCTTTCAGGTTCTTTAAATTCAGCAGACAAACTTCTCACATCTGGTCAATTACCTGTGTCCTACTTGCCCTTTCTGTCTAATCCCTCTCTTATATACAAGTCCTTTATGATGTGACTGTTGAACATTAAAAACAATGTGAGGTTAGATCAGAGGCAAGCTGAAAGTAACCCCTGTCTGAATGACAGATGCTTGTGTTGAAGCATATTTTGCTTCTGCAGCACAAATGTCCATGAAACTAACCTTTCATATGTGACTTTTCAGAAATTTAAGTTAGAACAAAATTTGTTAGGAGACCTTTTCAAAATTAAAAACATTGACAAAATGAGTTTTGCATAAAAGTCTATTTGCTGGCAATGATTGTTTAAAGGTATAAGATCCTGTAGAATTCTTACTAGAAATGACCAAACAAATCCTGGATTTGACGCTTGGCCAGTGGAGTAAAAATAAAGCACCTTAAATTCCTTGTGCTGTTGTGCTGGCAGATGACACCTTCATGTTCCGTTTATGAGTGACTTTAGTGCTACAGTTTTGGGACGTTTCAACATGTAATATAATCCTATCTGGAGTCAAGGAGTTAATTTTGTTTTTGCCATTAGACCTTGCTTTTCTATTATACCTCAGCCCTTCAAACTCATATGAAAAGTAACACAGTCTGTATTCTGGCATTTTAATTATGACCATTATGTACATAACAAAGGAACTGGGCATAACAGAAGAAGTGATCAAGAAATGTGTCCATGGAATAAATATTCCCTACTCACTATCAGTTCTTCTGGGGGCTCTGAGATACTCTAACCAGCGGCCTTTTGACCTTGTACTTGTTAAAAAAGAACTATTTTATAAGTAGTTTTGTATCATATTTTGCCCCATATTTATATGTATTTAGAGTGACAATCAGGAGCTGTAGTCCTGTGCCTAACTCACAGAGCTTCAGAGATTTGTCTTATTCTTCACTTTATTATTTAGTTAATCATAACTGGTTTAAATAAGGTTTTTCCAAAGTGAGGATGACTAATGGACTGCAAAGCTGTGGAAATTGTTTCCTAGGGTTATTAAACTCTGTTTTCAATAACATTTAGAATTTGAAGCATAAAGGGTGCATGACTGTCTACAAAAAATGAAGAGAGCAAACAATCGCCCCCTCCTCATTCCCAGATTAGAGAACGATGTGTTCAGTCACTAGTGCAGACAGTGTGAACGAAGACCGCAGGTACCAATTCCCAGTCCCAACTAATTTTCATTCTGAACATTCCGGTTTGCTTGGCTTAATCCTCATTCTTCCAAAAGCAGCAGTTTTTCAGGCATACTGCATAATATTCAAGACTAATCTAGCATAGCATTAACTGAAAATGTCAAAAATATGTTTTAATGTTTTAGCCAACACTAAGTATAAATGGTATGACAAATGAAGAAGGGATATTTATATCTATGTTTTCAGACCTCCCAAACAACACAGGAAATCCATATTTTGACTCCATGGTCCCCATACCACTGCCATTTCCATGCCCTTAACATGGTATTTATTCATTACAAATTAAAGCATTATCATTTCTGCATTCAATTCCTCTGTAATAGCAGAAGCAGCAATCTAAACAGGCTGCTAAATTCCAATGACATATTGATTAGGACTGAATTATGAGTTCAGCACATCCTGAAAATAAGGACTGCTTAGTACATTTGTACAGCTGTCATTTTGCTGCAGGCACAAACCAGGAAAGGAATGACTGCAAACCCAACTGCTATAGTTCTATACATACCAGCTTTTTTGGTAACCATGCTTTCCTTTCCTCCTTCAAATAGTGTTCCTTTGACGGGATTTACCTCACAGAGCAAAGGAGTAAGTTGATATTTGGAAATAAAAGTAAGAAGGAAGGGGGTTCAAAAGTGTTGGGTGAAATACTCTTTCATACTAACATACATCAGAGAATAAAATCCACTTGCTTCAATGTAATTTCTGTTTTAAAACAGTAAAAAAGCACATAAGTTCACATCATACCATATGGTGTTGAGTTAAATCCGCTTCATAGTTTTGAATCAAGAACATATGCACCCAATGAAGTGGCAGTTGTTATAGAAAATATGACTGTTTTGTTAGTAAATAACATTAGAAAGCTACAAAAAGCCCCTTAAGTGATTTTTTTTCTCTAGTAGATTACTATGCAGGGCAGGTATTACTGTGAATGAAGGTCTAAGTCTAAGTGACCCCTAATCACTTTAGTGACCAAAGGAATTTGTTAGGTGTGTGTGAAAGTCTGTACAAGCCCACTTGCCTGAGCAGAGGAGATCACATAAATAACATTTGTTATACTGCAAGTGGCCTTCTAATGTTTCAGTTCTGCCTTTTGAATGAGGAATGCTTAGGCTGTCAATCAGAGAAGAGCAAGAGACACCCCTCCTTTTTTTTTGCCAGACGTAAACAGATCTCATTTCATAGAATCATAGAATCATAGAATCACCTGGGTTGGAAGAGACCTTCAAGATCATCGAGTCCAACCATAACCTACACTACCAAAAACACCACTAAACCATGTCCCTCAACACCACGTCCACCCATTTGATCCTATATATCTTATGTGTGTAAATCAAGGCAGGAATCCTGCTAAGTGAACACCATGTCAGGCTATTCAGCCGTTCCCATTCGCCTGTCGCACCGGGGCAAAGCTGCAGTTGTTTCAGCGTGGTGCTCCGAACCCAGAAGAGAGGTGCCGGTGCTCCATACTGGGTGCAGGCGAACCAGCATGCTCCAGCCTCCTGGCAAACGGATGACACTGTAGGCTGTGTCATTACTGGGTGGCAGCTCTACGGAGAGGTGGGCGAAGGGCATAGAGCCACAGAGGAAAGGACATAGAAAGAGATTTCAGAGGATATAGGAGGGAATTACAAAAGTCTCTGCCACCTTTGTAGCGCGCTGGCTTCTGCTGTGACTAGTCCCATTCTGAGTTTGGCAGCAGTAAGAGGATATTTTGGGTCCCTATCAAGCCTCAGGTGAGGAACTAGCCACACTCAAATACTTCAGTATTCATTGACTTCAGTGCTACTGCTGTCTAAAACAGCAACTGCAGTTTCTGAAGAGCAGCGTATCTGTACGCTGCTGGGGATGGGATAAAAGTTTAGAAAGACAGTGAAGGGGGACAGCCCAAATAATACCCTGCCCAGCTACTGCCAGGCCCATCCCGGGAGCCACCAGCCCATCTAAAGCCCATCTGCGCAAGCCCAGAGGAGCACAAAGGGCACAGTGGCAGGTAGGGGTGAACCTGAATCAAGGACTCCTGAGGAACCACCACCCTGTCTGGGTCTCTCTCAGGGCTGCCCCAGCAGAGCCACAACCACAGCGTCCAGGTATGAAACCTGTCACCATGAGTGATTGGGAGGAGCTCTCCTTTGGACTAAGAAGGCTGCTGCCTGGGAGTGGGACACATGGAATGCAGGTGAAAGGCAGTTCGGCATCTCACAGGACTTGGGGGAGGAACCAAAGGTGGTAAAAAAGGAGATGTTCAGGTGATTCAGGAAGGAACAAGAGTGGGAAAATAGAGGGGTAAGTGGATCAAAAGGGCTGGTTGTGTGTAAATCATGGGCTGGTCAGTGTGCAAGTCTGGTCATGCCCTGTGCCTGGTCAGCACAGTCTGTCCTATCTTCTTATTAAATGACTTTCTACGTCTTTCCTGGGTCAGTGTCTCTATATTCTGTGTGTATGTGTGTGGATGGAGGTGCGAGGGCAGTAACCGGAGTCAGACCGTGAGTCGGAGTGCCTGTGTGTGGTGCCAGTGAACGCAGCGAGTGTGGGTATGTGATCACCAGTGAAGACCAAGATGGTGAGCAGGTGAAAGTGGCCTGCGAGCAAGCCGGTGAGTGGGTCTCTAAGGGCCAGCTCTGGGTGCGAGAGTGCCTGCATACCTCTAAGGGATGGGGCTTAGGGCATGGGGCAGGTTACTGGGACCTGGGAAGCGCCAGCCGTGTGTGTGTGTGTGTGTGTGTGTGTGCACATGCGTCTGCATGTGCGTGCATGATGTTCTGCAGCAGCAACTGGAGTGGGGTTGTAGTCTCAGGGTTTTGTATGTTTTGATGCCAGCAACTGGGGAAACTGGGATCAAGAGACAGCTATTTGGCAGACTGTCTATGACCAGCTGCTGGAGGGATCCACACTGCACACGCGTGCACTCACACACACACACACACACACATGTCTGTCTGTCTGTCTGTCTGTCTGTCTGTCTGTCTGTCTATCTATCTATCTAGTGTCACTAGTGGGCTTCTACCCCACTTAGCCAGAGAGGGGAGCAGGATGAGGCCTTTGGTGTTGTCTGTGTTCATACAGGTGCTCTGACTGTCTGTCTGTGATCCGTGTGGCTGGCCCTGTATACAGATGTATATATGTAAATATGTATATACCTGTGTAAGTATGTATATAAATGGTGTATATGTGAGTCTGTGTGCATGTCCCTGCTGGGAATACATCTTCAGCCTCACTACCAATTGGTCCATGGGACAAGGATGACAGGAGCCTCGCCTCTCTCAGGGTGCTAGATCCAACATGATGTATTTTACTTAGCATATTCATTATATATTACATTTATTGGACGTTCTATTTTCTTTCCTCACTCACCATTCATGTTAAGAACCCAATGCCAAGAACAGCTTTCAAGTGCAGCAAATGCATATTTTGGTAGTGCTAGACCTGTATTTCAGGAACATATATCCCTTTCTGAACCCACACCATTAGAAGCAACTATTTAAAGCCCATCCTGCTGGGTACTGAAGTGATTTGCTGGAGCACATGGATGCTTGGACAGACTCATGTGGGTACCAAAAAAATTAAACTTTTTTTAATCTCACAAGCCACTGACCAGGAACAGAGTGCATGGAAATAGGCTCATGAGAGCTGTGAGTCTCCACAACTTGTGCTCAGCTCTCCATGGGGAAGAACGAATGCCTTTTCTCAATTAGTCCTGACAGCAGAAAGACTGGACATGTGACAGCTGCCTTGACAAACATCTTGATCATAGTGCTTAATCTTTCTTCGGCGGTCTTCACAACCAATGAAACATGACTCCTATCTTCAGGCTTTACAAGATTTTGGAAAGCTCAAACTTTTGAAGAGTTTTGAAGAGTAAAACCTTTGGAAAAATGTTTACATGGCATAATGGCATATATTTAATTACAAAATTGTTTAACACCTCTAGGACACTGTAAGTGTTACTCTGATCTTTGCTGAGGGCGGCTGCTTTTTTGCTGCCTTTGCTGACCTTCCTTTCTTCTCATTTCTGCAGTCCCTACTCAGGTCTTTGGTTTTATAATTCCCCTCCTGTACTGTAGTATGACTGTGTCTGAATCTACAAGGTGATATTTGGTGAGTGGTTGATCTCTAACTAACTGGAGTGTTCTAGTCAGCATTTTAGCTTTTATATAAGTAAAGCACAAATTTGCCTTCAATGTTCTGTGAAATTGTGACTAATATTTAAAAAACATGTCTTTAGTTTCTTTTACATCCTTGCCCACTTTAGCCCAAAAGAGGGCAGTCTATACCTGACTTTCTTCCAATTTTTGTTCTTTTTTTTTCTTGCCTTCAGTCATCAATTGCACGAGATGGTGCCACATTTTATTTACAGTTCAAAATGTGTGGACCTCCTTGGTTCATCCATAATGAGAATCATTCACAAAATAGGAAAAAGAAAACCATTCACTGCAATTCAGTAAATAACAAAGCACTTTACAATTTTGCCCAACTAAAAGACAGGAGGAGGCTCATGGATTGTCTTATAGTGTTAACCTGCAAACAGCATCATCAGGAAAAGGCCTTTCCATGGTGGAAGGACAAAATCTTTGTCCTGGTTCCGGCAGGGACAGGGTTAATATCTGGCCCAGCACAGGTATTCCACACCACGTGACGCCATTCCCAGTATTTAGGGGGAGCTGGCCCGGGAGGAGTTCCCAGTTTGGGAGCAGGCGGGGACGGTCCCGGCCCGGTCGGTGCACGTCGGTACGGTACCCCTATTTATACATTGCTCTGCCAGTACTATTGTTGTTTTGTCAATTTTTCTTTGTTGTTCTGTTAAATTGCTTTTTATCTCAACCCACGAGTTTTTGCCTTTTTATTCCAATTTTCCCTCGCTGCTGCGAGGTTTGGGTGAGCGGCCACGTGGTTCTTTGTGCCGGCTGAGGCCAAACCACGACAATCTTCTAGTCTTATGCTTTTGTGTGGCACCATATTGGGCTTCTCTCTTGATCTTAGAACTCCTTGGGACAAATGTAGTTGTTAGATAACTTGTCTTGTGACTGTGCAGCAGCACCTGCATGTCAGGAGATATGTGTCTGACCTGATCAACACAACATGCTGTGGAAAGCAGCTGTTGTTTAATTCTGCATTTCATCATTCTGTTTTCTTTACTGTTGTGTTCTGTGCACTTAATGTCCACATATTTTGTCTGTGTCAGGAAAGTAAGTAGGCTGTCATATAACAGGCACCCCCCATTCCCGGGCCCTTGCTTCAGTGGTTTAGTTTGCAGTAGCACAGGGAGAACCAAGTCCATTCTCCTACCTTTTACAGAGGAGCAGTATGTGAAATCAGAGTTGTGAATGACTAAGCACAGCAGCCGGTGCAAGAAGCTGAGAAAGCTTCTCTATTCAGCCATCAGTGACAATTTAAAACTCAGCAGTCTGCTGGTGGATTTTATTTCTTGTTAATATTTGCTCTTATTTTAGTCCCCTATTTCTAAATGTGGACTGAAGCATTTGAAGAGATATGAGAAAGGGGTTTGTGGAGGTTCACTTGGGAAGGTCTATATAGTTGACAATCTGAGAATAAGCTCTCACACAGCTGTAATTGTTATATATCACAGTATCATGTGCTTTCTATGCACAGATATGCATGTACATGCATATATATATGTAAAACAGTATGCATATGTGTGTATACTATAAAAAACTACTAGTGAGGTGCTGTTGTGACTTAGATATGTGTAAAAGCACCTAATAGATACCTGATGTATTAAAAAGAGGCTTAAGATTAATATAAAAAACCCAACCCTGTTTGTTCTCATTGATTAATATAGCTATTCATTAACACAGTAAATTAACCCCACCAGATCAATCACAAAACAGGAAGTTGTCCAAGACAGTCTCTGCTTTAAAGAACATTTCTTCAACCATTAGATACCTTGGGGTGTCTATGGCTATGTACTAAGTTGGGAGTTTTGAGTAAGTGGAAGAGATGAAGAATATTCATACATATATAAAAAATCAGCTTACTCTTTTCATAGTCCATAAAACATCTGTGCCAGGTTCTCTCAGTTCAATTATCTCACCCTCAATCTCCTTGTTTTACCTCTTTTGTCTTTTTCTATTCTGCAGATTGCCTCGTGACTCACAGTAAATCTTGGACGAGGCCACAGACTGCTGCTTCTCTCAAATATTATCTGTTTATTCACGGTTTTCTCGAGCAGAATTAGAAATTGCTGTCCCACCACTAGGTTTCTTAATCTCTGAGGGTTTAAGACCAGAATGTTTTTATGAAATAATGGAGGGTCAAAAATTATAGACTTGGAAGCTGAAAGACAGTACTTAAAAAATGGAAAAGTGAATGGATGGAGCGATCAGTTTCAGAGAGCACTGAAAGGCCAGAGGAGAAATAAGACAATTATTACCCAGTAACAGAAACCATTCACCTGCGTTTGTCTACTGTCTTGACCCTGATCTGCAAGTGCGTACCCCTCTGCAATCACCTACGAAACCAGCATGAGCCTAAATCAATCCAACTCACTTATTATCTGCATCTTGACAGCCCAGATAATAGCAACAAAAGGAGGGTTAAGGAGACTCTCCATTCTTTATTGGATGCAGGGGAAACATAGTCACAAAGGATGAGGAAAAGGAGGAAGAGGTACTTAACACCACCTTTGCCTCAGTCTTTACTAGTAAGACCAGTTGTTCTCTGGGTACCCAGCCCCCTGAGCTGGAAGACATGGAAGGGGAGCAGAATGAAGCCCCCATAATCCAAGGGGAAATGGTGAGTTACCTGCTACATCACACAGACACACACAAGTCTATGGGGCCAGGTAGGATCCGCCCAAGGGTGCTGATGGAGCTGGCAGAAGTGCTCATCAAGCCAACTTGCCATCACTTTTCGGCAGTCCTGGATAACAGGGGAGGTCCCAGTTGACTGGAGGTTAGCAAATGTGGTGCTCATCCACAAGAAGGGTCGAAAGGAAGATTCAGGGAACTACAAGCCTGTCTGTCTGACCTTGGTGCTGGGAAAGGTTAAGGAGCAGATCATCCTGAGAGCCATCACATACAAGACAACCAGGTGACAAGACCTAGTCAGCATGGGTTTATGAAAGGCAGGTCCTGCTGGACTAACCTGATCTTCTATGACAAGCTGACCCACTTAGTGGGTGAGGTAAAGGCTGTGGCTGTTGTCTACCCAGACTTTAGTGAAGCCTTTGACACCATTTCCCACAGTAACCTCCTGGACAAACTGGCTGCTTATGGCTTGGATGGGTGTACTCTTCACTGGGTAAAAACTGTCTGGACAGCCAGGCCCAAAGAGTGGTGGAGAATGGAGTTAAATCCAATTAGTGGCCAGTCATGAGTGGTGTTCTCCAGGGTTCAGTATTGGGGTCAGTTCTGTTAACATCTTTATCAGTGATCTGGACGAGGGGATTGAGTGTGCCCTCAGTAAGTTTGTTGATGACACTAAGTTGGGTGGGTGGGAGCATCAATCTGCTTGAGAGTTGGGGATGTTTAGATTGGACATTAGGAAATATTTCTTCACCAAAAGGGTTGTCAACCGCTGGAACAGGCTGCCCAGGGCAGTTGTTGAGTCAGCATCCCTGGAGGTATTTAAAAGATGTGTAGGTGTGGTGTTTAGGGTTGTGGTTTAGTGGTGGACTTGGCAGTGTTAGGTTAATGGTTGGACGTGATGACCTTAAAGGTCTTTTCCAGCCTGAACAATTCTGTGATTCTAAATGCAGGGCATGGGAATTCAGGTAGTGCTTGTGAATCTGTGTCTCAGAAGGATTTTAAAAAATGTGAGCTAAATTATATGCTGAATTTTACCTTATTTAATAGTAGGTGCACATTAATCACTGCTAATATAATACTTCCTCCTGTGATTACAGCTGGGGGCTAAATTCTGTTATAGTCTGGACTCTGCTGTACTACATATTTTAGGGAAAAACTAATTCAGTGAATATAAAGTCCATACAGGAGATAAGAATCCCCATTTGCTTTCTTTCCAGAACATGAATTAAATTAGAGTATTAAAGCAAAATCTATCAAAAAGAGGTGTTATCCCACTTAGAAACCTGTGAGTTCTTGCCATCCAGCACTGTGGAAGTGACTCAGCTACTTGAATTCAGACATAGTTACTTAATTGTTTATTAGGATTTCTGTCTTTTACTTTCCTTTATCAGAGAAAATAAATGAACTGTGAGCCAAGAACTGTCCATTGGTTTGGTTTCACTTAAGAAAATCATGTAAAATATTCAGTTGTTTTTTTCAGTTTTTTTTTTTCAGATGACCCTTCATTGTCTTTTTACTACGGTTTTACCTATACCTATGTCTACACCTATGTCTAAACCTGTATGTATGTCTATATCTAAGCATCTCTATATATACAATATCACCTATATCTATATCATTATATATATATCTATATCCACATGCATGTATTTTTTCTTTGTTTCAGTTTGAATACTTTCAGATCCAACTCTTAGAAAGTCAGCTAAAGGAAAAAAAGAGGACAGCTATGCACAAAAAAGGGAAAGTTCTTACCACTTACAGCTTCAGAAAAGATAGAACAAAAGTTTAATTCCATATATTTTATCTGCTGACTTTGCTTCTTTTGAACACCAATGCTGTCTTATTTGTTACTTTTGCTCAATTCTCAGGGTCAGGTTCTACACACCTCTACGCTTCTTCAAGCCTACTTGATTTACATTTTATTTTATGTATTTTAAATCAGCTCTGAATGGGTCTCTGCTTGTTTTCCATTTGCTAGTCTGGTAGTCAAATCTCTCCTATGACCTCCTAAGTGTAGGTGAAGCAAACCCCCTTCCTGAAAAGGTGAGTTTGTGTCTTCATGAAAAGACCTTTTGACTTTAGAAGCAGTATTTGTCAGTAAGAGACTCTAACATATTTATATATGCAGGTATATATACTTTTTAAAGAGTATTCAGGAGCTGCAAAAACGATTTAAAAACCTACAGACTTGTGTCTCTGGCTGCTCAGCTACCTTTAAAACTTGGGTCCAAATACTTCAGTTGAAGCATCTTTCCATGGGTCTCCATTGAAGTGATAGAGGCTTTGCGATCTCTTCAGAGAGCCTGTGCCTGTGCCAAAAGGATGTTAGCTCCTCAGCCCAACGTGATTTCAGCTAAATGGGATATGTAAATTCATCACACAGCATTACCACTCACCATATGTGCAGAGAGTCTGCCTTTGTCTTTGGTTGTAGGCTTCTCCAGATTCCCTCACAGCGTGTCAACACTGTGAATGGATTTAATTTTTAATTCTAAACTTTCTAGCCCAAATATATACATTATCATTTGTATGAATAACCCTGGAACAAAGTACCTTATATTAGGAAAAGTTTAGAAAATAATTGAATGGATGTAATTTATGTCCACATATATATGTGTGTATATATGCATATGTATATACGCACAAACACTCTTTTATATGTGTGTATATATACACACACGTATACATATATATGTGTATATATAACTCTGCTTCAAAAGGGAAAGAATTCCAGAAACTATGCAAATTTGTTAGTGGATTTTTTTTTCCAGCAAGGACATTTTCTATGAGGAGTAAGGGCTGATTACGTAACAAAGTAAATGTTTAAAATGGAAGACAAGAAACATACAAAATCTACTTTATTGTCTATCCTCTGCAGCATAGGAACTGGAAATTCTTTGTAATGAACAAAGCCTGTATGAAGTATGGAGAAAATGGGTCTGATAAAACAAGTCTTTTTCCTCCCTTTAAAAAGTTTTGAGAAAGGGGAATTTTTTACATTCAAACTTAGGATACTTCAAACTTGAATGGAAACATTTTCTTAACATTGTCAACTGAGGGTAAGGAAAGATATGTCAGTGAGAGTGACATCAACTCAAGTACACACAGTCATTTACTTCGAAAAAGACACTGTTTTACATCCATTTACAAATGTATGTATGTTCCTTCATGGTGATGCAGGAAAAGAGACAGAACCAACTGGATAAATGAATCAACCTGAGGCAGCTGTGTGTGGCATTCAAGAGGCCTGGAGTTACAGTATTTAAAAAAAGAGGTCAATTCAAACCTACTCTAGAGAAGTTTTCAGAAGTTACAAAAGGGATTATATCAGGCCTTTTGTGATAAAGAATATTAACACTTGTTCACCTTGGAGAATGATTCAAACCTTAGGAACGAGCCCTCAATAGGGCACATTTTGCTTAAAATTAATCACATGCATAAATGGTTTTCTGAAATGGAACCCTGTAGGAAACTTAGCTAGAATTACTACCTGTTAGTAATACTAACCCTGTGGGATATATTATTAGGAAAAGTGGTTTTAATAAATAATATGTTTTTATTCAGAGGACACTCACCGAAGACAAAGGTTCTGAAGCAGGATACTGAGCAAGTGAAAACCTTGGAAATCGGGATACTGCTAAAATAATGAAAAAAGTTCAAGAACATTTGATCCAGCTGTCTTTCCCCAGCTCTTAACACTGCTTATGGTTTAATACCATCATACTAGCACTGCCATTAGAAAAAGTTACCCCACTGCAGATATGCCATTGCATGCAGTGTTCAAACATAGTCCTCTCAGAAGTTTTCAGTTAAAATATAATAAACAAAAAATGGTTGTGCCTCTATTTTGTTCAAGCTAATTCTATATTGTGATTTAATGTGTAAGAAACAAGAAATCAGGAATACTGTATATTACTTTCACTGTGGGCGACCAAAACATTATTTACTGCTTCTATAATTACGATATATTAGGAAAATTCACCTTCAGACTTGCACCATCCACCTGAATGGTGAGACTAGTTAGAGTACATTGAGCTATAATAGAAATCATAAAAGAGAACAGTTTAAAACACGCTAGCAGACTTTTCATTGATAATGTATTCAACTAAGTTTGTTGTTAAAAAGCCACAGGTGTAAAGCACATTAAAATGTAATTGCAGTGATAGTTCAATGCAATTGTTACATATTGCATATTGGGGCATATTTTTACTATTTACTTTTAAGACATTTATGCACCTGAGCAACCACATCTAAAAGATCATAAAAGAGGAAAAGTTAAAAAAGGAACCATAAAGCCAAATGACAAAAAGAACAAGAGTTATGAGCACAATTGGTGAGAATTGTAGTAAGTGTATAAATGGACAAGGAACTGCTTAATGTTCTCACATATACATTTTCCACCATAGGAAGAAATCAAAATGCACTTACCCACAGGCTGCTGAACACTGCTGAGCTTTGACTAGTCTCCTGGAACATTAATCACTTGCAAACTCTCAATTGTTAATGTGAATAGAAATTAAATAAACAGCCTCTTTCTCAGAACTCAATTTCTTTACTTTTCTCAGAAATTATTCTGCAGACTGCAATTGTTTGTCTAATTCTTAAGAAACCTTCACTCAACCTTAATGACACCTCCATCACCAGTCCCTTCTCCAACTTGAGTCAAATGAATTAGAAATTAGAAAAAATAACTGGATTATAAAGCTAACAAGCCAATAAAATACAATTACAAGGGAAAAAAATAACATGCTTGTAGCCTCAAAAGGGGGAGAAATAGAGACTTCAGCAAGCCTATTAGGGACTAGAGCGTGGTTATTGATTTTACACGGAAAGCAATCAAATTCAGTGGTAAATCCCCTTCAGAGATAATTCTGTTTGAAGAGCGGACAAGTGTAATTGTTACAACACACTTCTCTTGTCTACCGTTGGCATGTAGCACAACCACATCAGCTGCCTAATTAATGAAGGCTGGCTTGGAGCTAAGTCCAAGGAATTCAAAGACTTCAGCTTTGGAGTGAGTCACAAACTGCATGCTCAGGTTTGGAGAAGAAACACAGGCAATAATATGAACACTCGTACACTTGCTGGAAGATTTCAGCCTGCTAGATTGGGATTTACACGTTTTAAACACACAGAAGTTCCCAGAGAATTCTGGCCTATCTACAGGCACAGAAAGCTTCTCTTCTTGGAAACTGTGTGTTTGGTGATCATGGTTTGCCAATGTACAATAAGAAATGCCCATGCTGGGGGGAGAGTGTACCTGACATAAGGTACCTGGCATCTTTTGCAACTGGAGCTCAGCAGGCAGAAATGGTGTCAGTGGACATTTCTGCCTTCTGTGGACAGATGAACTGGAATACAGTGCTGCCAAAATGCATGCAAATACCCTAAAGACCCAGCTGAACAGCAGTCAGGATAAAAGCCCCCTCTACACCTAGCAGCTGGAAATGGTCTTTCCTTGCACAAGCTGAAAATGACAGAAGAGAAAATTTAAAGGAGGCTGTCTCTTGCCTCAGGGAGGATGGACACCTTGTCCAGTCCCACAGAACAGGCTGGCCCTGCATATTTCCCACAGCTGGTGTTATGTAAAAAACCCTACAGACTCCAGGGTGCAAGATCAAAAATCCCAGTCCTGCTCACTTCTTGACAAAAGTGAGAATCACTCTTGCTTACTTTTGGGCAGGACTTACCTCCGTCCGTGACTTGCCTCCATCCATGACTTGCCTCCATCCATGACTTGCCTCCTTGGTAATGGCCTGTCTTCTGTAGAGGTATTACCTCTCACCAAATGATAAAATAAAGGCAGGCAGGATATTCCTGCCTTTGTTGGCTTTTCTATTTTTTTTTTTTTTTAAAGACCTAGCCCTGTTCCACTAGGTTTTTATTCTGAGAAGATGTTGAAGCAGTTGGATTCCCAGAGGCTGAGGCTGGTGCACAGTGTTGTCTATTGGTTCCTTCCATAGACACCAGGGAGGAACAGCTGCCTGGGGAATCTCTTGGTGGACTTGGTTCCAGATCTCTTTCCAGAGGTTTTTAGAGGTGTCTGTCTCCATCACTGACTTCACAGGAAATGTAGGTGTTCCCTTTAGGGGAAAAGGTGTCTGAAATGTATGATGCTACAAACTGCAGCCATGTTCACTTGCCTGGTGTCTGCTGTACTGCAATACGTTGAAGGGAGAATGGGGATATTGACTGAAAATTTTTGACATTTAACTTACTTACGTAGTTAGGTAAAGTGGAGCCCAAAAGGAGCCAGAGGGGAAGGACAGAGTTTTCCTGAGGATGATACGGAGCACCTAAGTAGGACTCCTGCTCTGAGTTGTCTTATTTCTCTACTTACTATTGCCAGGCTACTTTAGTTAGTAGTGGCAAATGTCTTAAAGCTTGCTGCCTGGATACTAGTTTCTGTAGCCTATCACTTTTTCACAATAATGTATGCAGTCCTGAAGGTTCAAGGGGACAGTAGACATGTTGCAAATGTAATTTAAGTCTAAACGCTTTCTGCTAGTCCTACTCTCTAGTGATGCCAGTTAGCTATCTAATCACTACGCTTTGGTATAGCCATGCATCAAGTGCTTTATTGTATGAAGTATTGAAATAAAAAAAATCTGCCTTGTGATATCAACGATGTAAAGGAATAGGGAATATTAATAATTCAGTTTAGAAAAATTTAATCACTTAAGGTTTCATTTAGTGCCAGGCTGTGTTGATGTACTACTTACATAGAACTCACTTAGAAAAAGTAGCTAAAGTAGCTGAAGGCTTAGGTTGCAAGCTGTTAACTTGTTTTGAATTTCTACTTAGTTACATACAAGATGGCCCTGAGACTGGTACAAACCAGGAGATAAGGAAGCTACTACCTTCTCTGCAGAGAATGCAACTTGCCAGAATAAGAACAGCTAATGGTCCACCTGGAGACACACAAAGAATCTAATAAGGAATAAGAAGACCCTAGATTATACATTTCCATTGGACCAGGTGATGTGCATGAAGCGCGTGTGAGACATGGAAGTATCGATTGCAAGGGTATAATTGTCTGGGGATTTCTTTGTTCGAGCTCCCTCACTGGTGGCACCCAGCTAGCTGACCCTGCCACTGTACATTTCAATTAAATAATTTATTTTTATATAATCCGATGTCTGAGACTCTGCTGCAGGAAACCTAGGGTTGAGCCTGAGGAAGGAGGAAGTGTGCCTGAGAGTAAGCATGTGTGTGTGTGGGTCTGTGTGTGTGCGCGTGTGTGTTAGAGAGAGAGGAGTTGAAAGGGGCACCCATCGGCTCATGGGAGTCTCCTGCTGTGAAGGGACTCTGGTCTGAGCAGTGAAAGACTCGTGTGGTCTGTGTGGGACTCCTTGAATGGTATGTGAATGCTTGGACAGTAACTTCTCAGACCTGACAAACAGTGGAAGGAAGTGAAGTACTGTTTCTGGAACATGGCAATTTTTAAAAGCTGTTCTTGGCCTGCTGACTACCAATTGCTTGCTGACTACAGAATTGCCACAATGAACTCATGCATCATATCATGGAAGCTTTCTTCTTCTCTTAAAAAATATCCTCCTGATTTTACTTTGGCATTTATTGTGAATCAGAATCACATTGATCTGCTCATGACTTGCGTCAGTTTACTCATTGGTTCATTACACAACTTGTTTTGGAGATGCAACTTCATCTTTCTCAGAGGAAAATGGGACTTGTCGGAATTGATCCAAATGGTAGTAAAAAGCAAGCCAGGAAAATAAGATTTCTTTTGTTTCATTAGAAAAGTGTAAGGTCCCCTTACCAATAATAAAAATTTAATGAAAAGCAATTAACAGAAGAAATAATTTTCAATAAAGGCAGAAACACTCTATTAAGTCATACTTGATAGCTCAACAGAACTGTGTTTTATATCCAGTATTAAACTCCATGACAAAGAAATTACAGAATTTCTGTCAGGCATAGTATGATTTATTCACCATGAACATGCAACAGTGGCTGGTAGTATCTTTCTTATGACAGGATTAAAATTAAACTCAAGGCTTTCTGCAGGTACAAATACCAAAACACTCTCAGCCATGAAGATGTCTGTCAGATCTTAACTCTGATGGTGATTAACATCCTGTGACGGAAGACAGTCACACTTTATTTCAAGGTTTCATTTGTAAGTGCTGTACAAATGAGTAATAAATAGACCTTTCAATTAGTGGTTTATCAGTTGCTAGTGCCTACTGGGTCAATAGACTGCCCATAATCATGGTTTATGTGCATCTACTGATGTGCAGTCACTAACCATGAAATATTATATTCCTGTCTGAAATAAGGGAATAATATCTATTAATCATGTATTACCTATTGAGACTATGTCTAATATAAAGACATTAGGGGTGATGAGATAGCTCTTGCTGCATGATGCCCTCCTTCAGCAAAATGTCTTTGCCAAAGCTGGCAGGACTCCTTCTATGAATTTCCTGTTGCAGGCATCCCCAATGCAAAGGGTAATCCCTTCTCATTTCAAACAATTCATATTCTTGAAGATCACCAGGTCATAATGAAGGGATAAAATAAAAAACTAGTGTCTGCTTGATCTAAGGGGTTATGTATGTAATTCTGATATTAGCTGTCTTAGGAACCAAAAACCACCCTCAAACCTCCACATGCTTTATCATTCCTCTTAACAATAAAGATTGAGAGGAGCGCTAGGATATTAGAGCACTAGGACTAGTAACACGATTATCCTGTGTTGCTTTGTGGATATAGGTTAGGAAGATAGGTACTGGTTGGAAATGTTTAGAATCATAGAATTCTAAGTGTTATCCACACTCCAGGCTCTGGAAGAAAGAGGAAGGGGCTGCTGGCTGTGCTGTGAGAAGGAGGCAAGAGGCTCTGATGAGACCCTGGTGAATGCCATAGAGCACTGAAGGACCTTGGATGCCCTAAGAAGGATTTTTCTTTCTACCAGTGGCAGGTGTTTCTATCACTTGGTTCTTTTACTGGTTAGAAAAACTGGAGCCAAAATTCCCAAGACAACCAGGCACATTTTGGGACATATTCACTCTCTTAGGTCTTCTTGGATATATTGCCTCATTTTAAAATATCCTAATGGGTGAGGACTATATCTAATGAAGTCAGACTGTCAGTAAATAAAGGTCCAAATTAAATGAGGATCTACGACAGAAAAGGTGAAATGAGAGCTTCTCTAATTGTAAAATAATTTCATTTTGCCATGCTAATTATGGAAGTATGAGCTTCATACATGACTAGAAACAGCTCCAGCTAACACTCACTATGTTTACCCAATTAAATTTTACAGCATTGTGTTTGAATACAGCTAGTTACACTCATTAATAAAACTGTAGGTGACAATAAACAAGAAGGGCTTCTGAAAGGAAGCTTAGCATTTGCTCTTTCTGCTTCTTAGCCCAACTTGTTTATTCTTTGGGTAGTGAGTTGTCTCCATGCTTGTTTACTGTCCATGAGGCCCCTGAGAAAGCGTGGCCACCCTGTGCAACATGGTGATGTGTCCAGCACATCTGCTTACAAAAGGCACATGTCAGCAGGAGGATTGTGTACAGTGTATTCCTCTACAAGACTTGCATCCCGGCATACACACAGCCCTCATGCATGTTGTCCACTGAGAAGACCTTGCTCTTGGAAAACTTTGAGCTTGGAAGAGAAAAGACAAGAGCGCAGACACTTTCTGGAAAAAACCCTGCAAGTCCAACAAAACAAAATAATAAAGCAGAGTCACCTGAGAAAATCTCATTAGGTTGAATGATTCCTAAATCCTCTTCTTTCCTCCCTCTGCTCCTCCATCACTTTTCCACTGACTTGAGAAGCCTGGAATAACTCCCTTCTGCCACTGAAACTTTGTCAAATTAATTTGACGCTAACCGTTTTTGACATTATTCTACTTTTCTTCAACATAACCATCCTCCCACAGGTCATATATGTCTGTTTCCGGCATGTGTCCCAGTCCTCTTGGGTAGGTGGAGTATGATAGTTTCAATGTAATTTTTTCTAAGTGTCTATCTTTCTGCCTCTTCTGTCACTGAACTCGTCCCATGGTCTCAAAAGTGGCAGTGCCTTCCTCACAAGTTTTTTGGTAGGTATGCACAAACACACACACACAGAGGTTAAAAAAAGGAAAAGCCTCTTACTCTTTTAACCTTGTTAATTTTTCCTCTGTTCACAGTTGTAAACTCCTTTTTTCCCCATCTTGATCTTTTAGTATAATTCTTTTTGATACTTAGTGAGAAAGTTACTTTCTTTACATTCATTCCTTGTCATTGAGGCTTACTGCATAGCATACATGACCCTCAAAAATACCATGTTAAATATTAAACTGATTAAAATTATTGAACAGAGAGAAAGACCACATTGCACATTTCTTTAGCGCTCAGACCAAAGACCAAATGTATACCTGATATTCACTTTACCAGCTACAAACTCAGTGAAGGAAACTAATAATTAGATTCTGATTATATGAATTCTTTGACTGGACTTTTTTCTTATTTCCTACAATATAAAATCTTCTTATTGAGGACCATTTTTTTTTGCAGGACTCAGTCACCAGCATGTATTTAGACAATTCGCCATCAGTTTGACATTGCTTGAGAAACCTGTAACTACAAGATATTTTGTCTTGGAAAAATAGCTGGAGGTGGTTGAGTCAAGTTAATAAAAGGTATAATAAAAGCAATCTGTTCCATGTCATCTTGTCCTTTCAACTAGGACCGTGCCTACTGACCCTGCACCTCTTGAACCACCGAGCATTTTAAGTGATGATTAGAGGCTAAGGCTATGTCAGAGCCTGTAATCATGAGCCTTCAGTAATACAACAAAGAGCTTAAGACTAGAAGAGAGAACTTTAAAGGGGGAGAGTGAAAGTAGCCTTCAGGTACTAGCACCAACCAATAGACTGGTTTTAAACTGGACATTCCAGAAATTGTTATATTTTAACCCCGGCCTCTTAAAAAACTCACACTCACCGCACTCTCTGTGCTGGAGACGTAGGGCAGCGTAAGTCAGTTGTGTTCTGCACTTCAAACTGTGCATGCCTTACTGTCCCCACATGTAATATTTGCTCTCTAATTCCAGTTATCAGTGGGGATGCCTATGCTGGCAAGAACTGAAGGAATCCAGCTACGACTGGGAGAGCAGGGCAGGTGTAGGAGTCACCTACCCCAGGTGATAGGACATAAAGCAGCTCTGCTGCCGAACATCCTCACTGTGTTCACGGGGAGGTGAGTCCAAGGAAGGAGCTCTGGTTCCTTGAAGGAAGCATGAACTTCAAGCACAGCACCATGCTAATATCACTGGAAGGAGCATGGATTCAAGCACAACACCATGCAAATAGCATTGATCTGCCTTTTGCCTTCACAGGCAAGTGCAGCCAGTGCTGCGCTGCGCTGCACTGCCGGATCCCTGACCTGCATTCCTGTTGCTGGGCCCTGCTGTGAAATGCAGGCAGTCTGGAAGGAGACCAGCTGGACAGACAAAAGTAAGTATGTCTGATGAATGCCATTAGTGCCAGGAAATCACTGGAATCAAAACACTTATGCCAGAAGACGATAGTGTAAGAGAAATAAAGAAAATAGCATAAGAAGCATGGTAACAAGAGGATGTGTTCCGTTTTTTTAAACAGCAGGAAGGAATTTGGCCTCCTCTGGGGGTGTTTTTAATGGAAACTGGAAGACTGGAAGGGTTTAAAGTGGAGTGTTGCTGGAAATGGATAGTCTGAAAGACACATCAACGTCTCTAAGATTTGTGCTGGATTTGCAACTTGAAAATTTGTCCTTCAATGTATTTTTTAAACAAAAATTAATGCATTTCACCCTAGCTATTAACTACATTTTAATGACTCAGCTCTCACAAAGGTCAGACATTTACACTAAGTAATTTCAAATATACTCTTGTAACACTAAAATAAGTTATGTTCTCATACCTGGCATCACAATAAGGAAGCATGGTTTATTTCCTAGTTATGTTCCTGACTAATAAAATAAAGACATCACGGTTGTAAGTTGACCAAAAAGTACCCAAAAAACTTTTGACTGTCATTGTACTCATGTGCACAGAACTTCCCTGACACCATTTAAGGCAGATCCAGAATGTAAACTTAGCCCCATTGATATAACGGTAAGTACACTTACCTATGCTTGCAGAGTACAAATAAATAAATAATTAAGAAAACCCCTAGTACCATAAAAAAATCGTATCAGCCATGGTTTTTTAATATATGATACATATATTATCTATGAATTGGAAAAAACATTAAGCAAAAAAGGCCATGCTTGAAGTTTGAGCTATTTTTATGATATCTGAAGTCGCAAGACAGGCCTGCTCAGGACTGTCTTTTAATGGCTCATTTGTGTGATGTCTGTGACTGTAAGTGGAACAGGGGAAGACCAGGGTCTTCTATATGTCTGGATAAGGAAATATTTTACTGGGCTTGGTTTGTGTCATGCATGGTTGACAAAACACCAGAGATGACTTTGCGCAACATCTGATAGCAATACATTCAGAGCCTAAAAGATACCTTACACCAAAGAGAGTCCTTCTGGAAATATGTGTTTGTATCCAAAACTTCAGGTAGGGATAGCAGTATTAGTTAGATTTCTGTCCCAGAAAGACAGAAACAGGGGGCCAACAAAATTGTAGGCAACCTCAAGGACCTTATCACCACAGCTTTCATCTGGAGGGCATGTAGAAGGAGTGGGAAGCAATGGAAAGAGCCAGGGAAGAGCTCCGTTGTTAAGCAGAGACAAGGACTGCATTTAGCTGTTGCTGCATTTATTTGTTCCACTATGGGTGCCAGATTTTTGTGCACTAGGTTTCCTAAACAAGCCTTCACTTTTGGGGCCAGGGATCATTTTTTCCAAAGAAAGCAGATTCCGAAAAGCTTGTGGGCTACTAAGCCAAGTACTGAGTACTTTAAAAACAGACTGTATCCTTACAGGTTGGATTTTCAGCAGAGCGGCTTGTCAAGTTGGGGAACACGTTCATGCTAGTGTGGTGCAAATAAAAGCGGAGGACAAAAGTTAAAATTCTGACTCTGCTGTTACACACTGCTTTTTACTTAAAATTTCCTTAAAATGAAAAGAAGCAACTGAATATTTTTGCCCACCAGAGGAAGTGGGCATTCCCTTTACTTTGGTTCTTGGTATGCCCTGATTTGGGCATAGCTGATCATGGTGCTGGAGAGTATTTCATAGGCCCCAGCTGACTCATCCTCATTTTGGCTTAAACTGATCAGCCTTTTCTGTCCTTGTTTTCTATTTCCTTTTGTGCTAGCTCCGTCTTTAAATGTTCAAAGAACATGGCCCATTACACTTGATTGCTGTGAACATCTTGCAGTCTCCTTTCGGAAGAAAGCAATGAAAATATTACCTTACAAGGCAAGAACAGGAAATAAAAGGCTGTTAAAAAATAGAGAAAGAAAAGAGACAGGAAAAAACAGACTCAGTGACAGAAGTACTGCATAAAATAGCAAGAAGACTGCAATGTCATTTGAAGTTGTACTTTAGACAAATATGAATCATTTGCATTTTCAGCCTCAAACATGTAATTTCTTAATCACAGTTTTTTATGTGATTACAGCTGCAAAAACCCCAGAGGTTCAGGTTTTTCTAGTTTTTATTTTATTTTATTTTTTTTATTTTTTCAGCTAATGACAGATAGATTTGGGGTAAATTTTAAAGATAAGAATTTGTGTAGATGAGTAGCTAGACAGTGCTTCTTGATCAAAGCCATTTTGGTCTATTTCCACAGTTAAGCAAATTCCACAGCATGGCACTGTGCCTCTGCGGGAACTTTGCAGTGCGAAGAGAGTGCTGCTTCTGGGTGTTTGTGATAAACAGTAATGTGAGCTCTATTAGGCATCCAGTTAGAACTAAAAACACAAACTGTGTGTGAAGATTATCTGGATAATTAAATTATTAAGTAAGCATTATGTAAGGCAGGGGGAGGGGATTGTTATTAATGTTAATATTAAATTTTGACTGCAGAAGGCAGCCAGGTGCCTTTATTTCCCTCCAGGAGATGATTATCGCTTGATAAATCAAATTCCCTTCAGTGGCCTTATTGCAATTTTGGAACAGGCATATTATTAACAGCACTGTGTAGTTCTGTCTTGGAAAAGATGGAGTTCAGCAGGCTGAACAGAACCTACAGCAGAGCTGCATAAATCCCATGGATCAGGATTACGACTCGGAGTATTAACCAGGACTATCATGTTGCCTATTGACCTCTGGAATGTGAATTTCTGAGGTTCACTTTCAGGGCATATTCTTATGGGTAACCCTTCCTGAAACCTTAGTTAAGGCTAGGAAATTAGAAAGGTGAGGAAGCTAACAATAGTCACCTTCTCTTCATCCTCACCCACACTTGGTGGCACACACTGGGGTCCGTTCAAATGCAGCGATATATTGGGCTCCTCCAAACAGCCAGGAAGTCCATAAAGCAAAGTATGCAGCTGTGCGGTATAATGCTGTCATGCAGCAGATTTCAGGGAAAGAGACTGCCCACTCAGCCTACATCTGAGAGGGCAGCAACTGGCTTTTCTAGCCTGAAAAACATCATGCCTTCAAAGCCCTTGGTCTTGTTGGACTCCTGACTTTGTCTTCCCTTCCTGTGGCTGGGGAGACCTTGGTGAATGGAGAGCTATTGCAGGGGGAAGAGGTGGGAGGAGGTTTCTTGCAGGGCAGAGGAGGGTTTAGAGAGGGGTGCCTGCTTCCCCCAGAGTTATCACGTAGCTTGACAGAGGCAGCATGTCTTCTGTGGCACAGCCATTGCACGCTCCCCATCCTGGCTTCAGGGAGCTGCGCTTGGAAGCCCCCTTTTCTACCTGGGCACCAGGTCTACCTAGTTATGTCAGGTACAGGTGCCAGCTGGTACATCTCTCATTTCTGGGCAAAACTCAGGGTGTGATTTATTGTGTTCCGCTGGGGATTTAATCTTGATACAACAGGCACGCAGTTTGTTTGATTGTGTTTGGAAGAATATTGCTGACATCAGTATTTCTCTCTTCTCATCAAACAGAGAAAACCAAGGCCCAAACCATTTCATGATGTAGGTTAATCTGCTCTTTTGTATTGGCATGATATATTTATGCAGTGTTACGGAGTACTACCTTCCATATTTAGTGAGTATGGGTATGCAGCTTTGCACATATACAAAATGTTACAAAATAAATATGAAAAAAATTTTTATTATTTTAGTTCCAATTTATACTCAAAACCAAGACGTATAGTTTCTCTGCAGTAGTTACATTTCAGCTGCTTGAAGCCAGCTGAGAGCCAGCTGTGCACCCACAGCCTCTCAAGGGTGTGATTATTTAATGGTAAAACTCATTTTCTGCAGTGGCTGCTGATTACTATTGCAAAAATTATTTTAACATACACTGAGGTGGTGATTTTTTGAGCTGAAAGAAGTCAGGGTTGGCTTTGCAGAATATTGAGCAGCCTTTTCAGCAGAACTGTGATAAGACCCATAATATAACACTACCTGTCAAAATGCTTGGCTGAAGTCTAGAGTCAAATTTATCTTATAGCCACAAATTGCCTGCCTACCTGAAAAAGAAACTCTTCTACCATACCATTAATGTAATAACTTTTAGTTACATATTTAGTTACGTATTCCTTAAAGACAACAGCCATTTTAGGTCAAATGGGCTTTATATGCGCTATATATGACATCCTCTGAGGCCAAGACTATTGGGGAAGAATTTATATTTATTGACATTCAGACCGAGCCAGACATGATTCTTTGAATCATAGAATTATAGAACTTTTTAGGTCAGAAGAGACCTTTAAGATCACAGAGTCCAACTGTACATGAACATGAAGGCTAAGTTATATGGTAGACTCTGAATAGGATCTTTGAAGTGGAATAAAAGTTTGAGGCAGAGGAAAAAAACCAATTACAGTGATTCTTAATGAGATATAAGTCACCTACATATTAAAGAAAGCATTTGCATAAATCATTAACTTTATACTTCTCCTTATGTTCTTTCCTGAGTGGATGCTTTCCCACAGTTGAAAGGAACATCCTGCCTTCAGCCTTTGGAAAGACAAAGGGAATGAATGATATTTATTTTCTTACTTCTCATCTGACAAACTAGATGTTATAATAACATAATAACAAAAGGAAGAAAAATGCATTTTTGATACATTTGATGCAAATGATATTGTGTGATAAATTGTAGGGGGCACTTTCTGACAAAATGGGAAAAAATAAAAAAAACTTTTAATTTTTAGTCACTTCTAAAACTTATAGGTCTTGAGACACTTTATTTTTTTAATTTCTCTTTTTATTACGTAGGCCTCAAATTTGAAAAGAGAAATTCTGGTTTAAAACCACATTTTGGTTTTCAAACGAAATATTTTTTGTCTTATTGAAGTAAAATGTTTGATTTTGAAACATTTATTTTTTTGATATTTAAAGGTAGGGTTTTTTATTTATACCTCTATAAAAGTTTAATATTTGGATAGGTTTATTAAAAGTTAGGAAAAAAGCACTCCTAGTTTGTATGTTCATTAGTAGAATCCACAGCAGACTGGTGGTTCCAATTGATGAAGAGAGTATAAGCATAGAAAATCCCCACTAGTCATGAGCATGGGTTTATTCTGGAGGTTTTCAATCACTCTCAGTTTGGGAGACTTTGCCAGACAGCAGCTGATGATAGCAGTGCAAATTTTTAAGGACAAAGTGGTAACAGCATTTGTTGTCTGATAGTTGTCTAAAAACTGCAGAATTAAAATTTCTGCATTTTTCATTGTACTGCACAGAAAGAAGCAGCCCTCTAAAAATTACAAGCAAAGGATAAAGTACGGGGTATAAAGATTGTATCTGAGAGTTATTATTACCATCAGTTATTATGTAAATGATTCCTCTTGCTTATAAACACACATACACACACACACACTTTTTCATCCCAATTTAAAACATAATTGCAGCCCTTGACAGATTGCTATAGATTTTTTTTTTCATAGAATGAATTAGAATATTTAAAGTAGGAAAAGATAGAAAAGAACATTATGTCCCATTAAACTAATCAAATGTAGTAAAACTAACCCCTCTACCCCAAAACCACCTCCTGCCACCATCCACTGCATCAAGATGGGTTATGAATGAACAAATCCACTTGGCACTTTGCAAAATGAGGTTGTGATAAGTGCATGAAAAAATAAAAGCAAAGCTCTTTACAGCTGGCAGGATCCTGGCTTTATAGCAATGAGTTTAAATCAGGGCAGCAAGATCACGGAAGTGCTTCCAAATCCTTACAAGAGCAAATTATAGTTCTCTTTCCTGACTGTCTTTTGTAGCTGTTGTGCAAGTTTGTTAAAAATACTTCACTATTTTCCACAGGATGGTAGAGAGGCCAAGAGTATGAGTCAACTGAAAAGAGATGTATTGTTTGACAGGAGGGTAGATGTTAAGGAAAGCTGTAGAAGAGGATACACTGCATGTTACTTCAGAGGCAGGACATCCCTCTGTGATTGATGGTCAAAATCTGTGGCAGCTGATCAGTTGCTCACTGGTAGACCTCTGTCACTGGAGGAGAGGGCAACAGAAGGACGCAAAATGGAGTATCGTTCCTTGGGGCACTCATGCTTAGGACCTCTGTAAGACTCACTTCCCCTCCACCCCTTTTCTTTCGAGATCACTTCTGCAGTTATATGTCACTCACTTTGGGAGAGGAGGATGCTGGCAAGGTCCTTACTACTGAGAAGGATCCAGGAAGTGGGAACATAGTTCACTGTCTTCAGGAAGGCCATTTTTATGTACTGTAGTAATTTAATTACTATGACAGTTAGTCAATGTGATAGAGCTCTTTACTGTGTAAATGAGGAGTAGCACTTTTTCCTTTATAAATCAATGTTGCAATATTTCTCTTCAGTTAGGGATGAATGAACTTGAACAACCTCAAGCTCTCCATGCTCTGAGTTTTTGGGAGGTGAGCTCCAATCCAGGTCTGAGCTCTGTCTTGGTCTAATGGACATACTAAACAAAGAAGTTTAAAAAAATTAGTAATTGACTTGTTTTTTGGACTGGTTGGAAAAGACTCCCCTACACGCATCTAGGTATACCTCACATTTGTATTTTTCACACTATACACTACTCTGTAACTTCTAAACACACAGCCACTGAGGCCCTAGTCTTTGGCATCTTGCTTGTTAATACATTTTGTAGAAAGTGGCTTCCTTTAGTAATTCCCCTCCTGAGCCGTGTTGTTTAATGCTTTAAAGAGTTTCCAGGTTTCTGAGAGATTCCCCAAGAAATCATCTGTTTCTTTTTGCTTTCTACCCCACACCAATGGAAAGACATATTTACCACATCAATCTTTGCATCACATAGTGTATTCCTTAGGTCAGTAGTTTCTTACAGTCTCATGTGTCTTGTAGTCAGTCCTCTGTACTCAATACAGTGTAATACTCTGTCAACTTTATAACTATTGGAAAATGCACTTCAGATGTGATGACTAATTTTGCATAAAGAAAAGACATGATCTAATCTAACAACCTGAAAGGATATTGTGAAGCATAATTTCAGATATCTGCATACATTGAAGTGTTAAGAAAAATGTACTTCAGACATTTAATGTGCATACAAATATTCAAGACTGGCTTCTAAAAATGTGACTACTCAACACATTATATCCTCTCAACGTGTAGTCTGAGTAATTTGGGTAGGATTCTATTTCAGGTAGCAATAAAAGGAAGACGAACAGCTAATGGAGGTAAAGAGAATAGAGAAAACACTGTACTAGTGGTGAAGTTTTGACCATGGCAAGAAGTAAAGAACTACCCTACTTCTACTGTATTAAAATCTAACCTTGTATTTAGAATTTGCCAAGGGAATTTTAACTATAGTAAAGATTGAGTCTTTCTTACTGACAGTTTGAGAAACTGTCATTGTTTTTTGCCACGGCTTGTCATCTAAGATGATGAAATTGTGGTTCGGCTGCCTTAACACAGACATCTATTGCTAGTTTAGATCTTCAAGGAGTATTTCCTCTTGCCTCTACCAGAAGGATGCAAGTTCCCCCTGGGTCCTGGGTTATACCTGCCAAGACCCATGGATGTCTCAGACACCTGGGGACATCCAGAATGGCATTGGGTTTGTGTGCTGAGGCAACTGCAACCCATTTTAGTTGCTTTCAAAATTCTAGTTTAAAGTTACTTTTATGCATTTACAAAAGCTACTGATTTTTTCTGAAGGGTTCAATATAGGCATTCAGTTTAGTGCTTCGTATCTGGAAACTGTTACTTGTGCCTTGTAACTGATCTCTTAAGTCATATTATTTTGTTCTCTGCTTAATAACTTGAGGTGATACATTATTAAATTCACTATAAAGCAGAAGTGACATGCAATTTTGGGGTGTGTTGTTTATGGTAAGAATTATCCAGCCAGGGCTCAAAAACTACATGAAGTGGTGGTGGTGGTTTGTTATATAATTCCTGGTTTGTCAGCTATGTAAAGAGTTCTGTTAATTAGTTCCTAACAACCTAACTTACAAACATATCATTTTTAAAGAGCATAGACAATAAATATGAATTGGACTAATATTCAGGTTCCACTATATTGGCTGTTTGGGAAACATGACACTACAACACGAATCATACAAATACCCAGCACTGTGCTGACTGCAAAATTCATAACCAATATAAAATTAAAAGTTGTCAGTTGACGTGATTTTTAGCTAGCTTAAGCTAAATACTGCCTTTTTGCAAGGTTTTGTGCTAATGAAATTAGAATGCCTCATCTTTATGGGAAATGAACTTGGGAAGAATTGCGAACACAGTAAAATGAAAATTCTCTTTTGAGAACTTTCTGCTCAGACAGTATGGAGATGGGTAGCAGCATAAAATCTTAAGACAAATTTGAACAAATGTTCAAATATTCCCCCAGCACACATTTACAATATCTGCAGCTAGTGATCCGTTCCCTACCAAATGCTGTGCTTTGGAAAGCAAGCAACAAAGACTATGGTGGAGAGGTTAATTAATCATACATGACTCTCACACTAGAGGATTTTTATTAGCCCTTTAAGACCACAGTAACAGCTCCACCCTATGCACACAATGAGAATATCAAATGTTCGTCTGTTTTGTTAACCGATAATGCTGTTTCATAGTGTAGGGAAGACACAATCTGACTTTCTCAGAGGCCATTTCCAGATACAGTGACCAAAAATGTAAGCTCCTGAAGGGTTTTGGTAGACAATACCATTTTCATTTCATTTCTTGCAGCCTGTACACCAGGCACATACCACATATGTTATTAAATTACTACAGAAACAAGAAAATAGTTATTGATGGGGATAATACAGTAAATCTGGTACTTCCATCTAATGGTCTTGGACAGTAGTTTGCTGGACTGTTGCATGCAGATTGAGCTGCACAGTAATGTAGTCTTGGTACTTTCTGTATTACTAATAGCTGGATTATGAAATGATTAATTTTTGGAAGGGGTTATAAATACACATGTCTAGACCTGCTAAGAATTCTGTACTGTATTGCACAGCTTTTGTGTCCTTGAAGAGCTGGGGTGTATGAGTGTCTCAAGTATATGAACATTTGAAATCTATATGAAGGTAGTTAGGTTATGAGAAGACAGAAGAACAGACATGCAGATTGCCTCTCAAGCTGAGGGAAGAATTTATATGACAATGAAAAAGCTGCGGAAGGAAGTCAGCTCATTTGAGAAGGTTTCAATTGCTTCAAGAAATAACTCAATTCCAGCATATTTAGTGAGTAAATATTACACTACCTGAACCAAAATAGTTTAATGCTGGTCCATATTTTAATTGTTAGGAAGAAACAGTTTGCACTGTGTGAGGTGGTACTATGTCCTATCCAAGGCACGTTTACTCTTATTTCTCCTCTTTTGGGAGTGAAAACAAGACCTTAACAATGAGGCTTGAGGAATGAGTCCACAAAGGATGAATACCAAAGGATGAGTGAGCAAAAGTGAGCAAAAGTGTTTGGGGAGATAGTTCTATATTTTAGCTGCTCTTCACTTGCTTGCTTCTCAGTTGATTTGTTCTATACTCGTTTAAACATTTTGATTTTAAATTTTCCAAACTTAATTTAAGAAGGAAAGTCTATGGCATAGTGACAATGTACGGGTATTTCTGGGAAGGTTAATTTACATGTAAAAAGGCTTCCTCTCATAATGCAAATCAGAGAGAACACAGCAGAAAAAAATGCTCCTGTTATATACTAATTATAAATGAGCTTTAGTGGAAAATTTATACGCTCATTTGAAAATGATCTCTTTTTTGCCTTGGAGTGCTGAATGGTAATTAGAATAAAAGGTGTTCCTGCAGAGGGGCCAAATGCACTACTGAGGCTGTACTGCACAAGCCCCATGGTTTTCATAGTGTGCAACCTGTAAGCATCAACTCATATTTTCCAGTTAGGGGTGACTAATGTTCCTCTATGTGTGGCAAATATATAATCAGTCATTTATCCCTGCTGGAAGCACATGAACAGAAGCCGCCGCTAAAACTATAATTTTTTAAAAACATTTTAGGTCTTTGCTTTGACTGAATATATATCATGCCATTTTTTTTATTAAAAAAAAAGTAATCATGAACTTTTTAGGTTGAGGTATATAGTATAGCTTAAGGTTTAGCCCATGCTAAACCAGTGGCCCAGTTGGTTGCTGAGTAACAAAGAAGAGATATGAGGAAATAACTGAAAAAAGAACGCTCACTTAACTATACATAGCTTATCATGCACAACTTGCAGCATATGAGAAGATTAAAACAAAGGCTGGACCAGAGCTGCACTGGTTCCAGCGCTGTGTGAGTGAGTCCCAGCTAAAGTCTGTCACAGTGCATGAGCCGAGTATTGGGGTATCTGAGTATGGAAGCTGTATTAACTTTTTTAAAGGACATTATCTGAGCTTCTGGAGGCAGAACAAATACCCTTTGTGGCATTTTACATTCTGTAAGATTATTTAAACTGTAGACTTGTACATAATTGACCCCTGATTTACTTGACTTTCCTTCCCTAGATGACTTTGATGATGATCCCCAGGTGGTCTTTGGTTCTGAGTCCCATGATGAAAATGCCAATGAGTGACAGACTAGGTGTGAAAAAGTCATTACTCTGGAGGGTACAGACTTACACAATTGTTGTAATCATAAACCCCATTCCTGACCATCATGCCTTAAACATGAAATAATTAATTGTGTCATTTTAATGAAGTGCTTCTTAAAAGGCTCAATAGGTCATGGAAAGTAAATACAAGCACAGAAGTAAGAAAACAGATTGAGGACTTCCTCCAGGTTACACAGGAATTAGAGACGGAGACCTTTGTAGAAATGACAGACTCCTAACCATTAAATATACGGAATAGCTATTACATAATATGTCTGAATTATGTGCTGCTTTGCCACAAGTGCTACTGCTCACAGAAGGGGTCATGTCTTATTTATCATCTCTTTTAATGGAAAATGTCAGAGAGTTTGTTAAGCTACTTTTTCCAGGATGTTAAACCTAGTTTTTCCCTCTGTTGCAGTCTATCAGATTTCTTTTATACATTCCTGAGGATGTTTCTTTTCCCTCCACATGATTTGCTCCTACTAGAGAATGCTAGTGCTTTGCCTCCTAAACCTCTTCCTTAGTCTATCACCACAGAATAGCTTGAATCTAAATGAGAGCAGCCCTATTTCAGACGTGATATAGGGGTTGTGCACGTTCCCTGGCTGCCACTTCAAATGTTCCTGAGCACTTTACTGGGCCTCTGTTTCTTATCCATAAAATACAGACAAAAATAATGGTCTTTGGCTTTATTTTTTAAATGAAAAGACTCCAATATGCATTGGGGAAGAATTATATATATATACGCTTAACGTTCATTATTACATCCACCGTGTGTGTGGTGCTTATTACATCACCTCCCCTCCCCCAGCTGTAATATTCCATGCTTAGATCTTACCTGTGACCTCCTGTCTCACTTCTTTTCTATCTCCTTCATCCATCTGACCCATCCTCGTCTATGCTCCCTATGGACTGAGCTGCTGTGCTTTTCCCGTCATGAATCTCAAGCTATATTACCCTGAAAATATGCTTAGCTGCATCAAAATCCTTGCTACTTTGCTTCTAGTGTTCACAGTATTTCTTGGATTAGAATCCTCAGCAGAGCTAATTAATGCTGCCTATAATAATTTATTTATATGTGTAAGTGATCAGAAAAATGTTAAATAAATGCTTAACATTATGCACTACAATAGGATTACTCAAGTTCATGAAGTTAAACATGCAGAATATTGGCATGGCTGAGGCCACTGATTTAGACCAACACGTATTTGTTCAGGAGACAACAAAACTCTCTTGAGCTGGGTACAGTGTTGCCCCGGATGTTTGGCTTTTTTTTTTTTTTATTCAGATGGTGGTTCTTGACCCTCTGAACACTAAAGGCTGGAGCCTTCTCAAGTGAGTAGGAGGTTCCTTCTTGCCTTACTTTCACATGAAGAATAATGTTTGCGAAGGTGACAAGATAACTCAGGCATTAGTAATCAAAAAGCCAAGGAATAATAAGAGTGAAGAAAAGGAGTCATAGACAGTAATAAGAGAGGATCCATAACAGATCGGCTAAAATAGGATGTGGCTACGCAATGTGCCTTTTCTAGCCTGGGCGATCTTTAAATGTCTCTGTGTCAACACTGAAGTCAATTGTCCTAGAAAAGGGAGCAGACTGCAGTGTCGGTGGAAATCTGCTGCTGCGTGTACTCACCCAGGGCAGCACGTTGTCTATCGACAGCTTGTTGCACTTGTGGTTTACAAGTGAACCCTCAAAGGTCTGATGTTTGGATATCCAGTTGAAAATCAATGTTTTGTCCAAAAACCTAAACCAGATGGTGCTTGGCCACTACTGCTGTTTGGAGTGTTTCAATGTGTAAGTTGCTGGCCAGTTTCTTTTGCTGAGTGTCCTCTTCTGATTCAATAAGCTATAATCCTCTTTTTAATGTTTGGACAAACCATTCACCAAAGTCATGGCAGGAGGCTGTAATTAAATGTGCAGTTCTACGCAGCTCCAAGAATCCCTAAAATACCTGGCTGAAGCTAGAGTCTGATACACACCAGAGGCTGTGGGAAACAAAAATGTATTTCCTAGTCTCAGTGGCACGAACTAAATTAGCTCTCTGAAGCCAAACACCTTTGCTGGATATACTCTGATACCTGCTGATGCCAGTAATTGCAGTTACTCTGCTAAAATAAGCGAAAATGATCATTGTCACTGACAATCTGCTCTGAGATAGCAGCTTTTGCAGACAAAGGGCTTGATACCAAGGTAGCATGTGCTAATGTCACAAGACGATATGCACAGTTTCTCTGGAGGCTTCAGGCAGGTATCAGACACCTGGCACAGCTTCTCTGTGCAACACCTGAAGGAAGCCATTCCCTTGCTTTCCTTCTGTGGTGGATTACTTCTTTATGGCTTTGGGTCATACTCTATATTATTTGGCTGTACAGCAGCTTGGATACCAGGGTTTTGCTCTAAAATACAGTTCTTTGCCAGACCTTTCACTTTAATTATACACAATTTGCTTTAGTACAGAAAAACAGAAGGTTGAGATGTTTTGAGCTGGCAACATTGTTAAAACACTGAAACTGTTTTACCTTGTTAAAAAGATCTTTGCAGACAGGCTATTCTTATTTTCGGTTTAACAGTTCAGGCAGATGGTATGTGCACTTAAAATTTTTTGGAATGTGCACTTTGGTACGCGCACTTAAACATCTTTGGAATACCACAGAAACTGATGAGATTTTTGGAGACAATGAATTTTTTCTAGCTCTGTAATGATTTCAGTTTGCTCAGGGAACAAAGGCTAACAGAAGTAATACTTATATTTATCCAGCAGTGTGTCTCCTGCTGCAGCATGCTAGGAGGAAAAGAGAAGCCCACGCACAGTGCACCAGATGTGCACAACTGCACGTACAGAGCTGTGAATAAATCTCCAAGACAAGCTGCAGTGCCGTATTTTTCTCTTCCTGTACAATGTGTTGGAAAAGAGTGCCTTCAAAGTACTGTGCCCAGCAGAACCGGAAGAGGGATAAATATATATGTTATTCTCAACCTGATATACCTGTGTGGCTCTGTGCACCTTCCTTGAGCTCCCTGGCTGTCCCTGTGCTCGGTCCCAAAGGTGACACTGCTGCCTCAGCTGCAGGGCGCTCTGCTGATTGCTTCCTCCCAAGCACATCCCTTTCTTGTGCTATTCATGGGATTTGTAAATAATGTAATTTACTACTACACAGCTGTTTAATAGCAACTAATGTACTGTTAAATAATTCTCAAAGCTTTTAATGGTGTTTGTGTGGGAATGGAGAGGAGCCTTTATAAACACTGGCTGTATGAGGGTTCATTTGCTGTTAAGGTATCACAGTTGTGTCACTTAGAGCATGCAGGAGTTGCCACCATGCTCTGCTGATAGGATCAGAATAAATACCTGCTGCCTTATCGTCTGATCTATTTATTGCTTACCACCATGATTATCTGTAATATTTTTTTTTTTCCACAGAGATTATAGGCTGTCTAGACCTATCTTTGCATTTTTTTTTTTTTGTAAAACAAAGTGCACAGTGGGGAATTTATTCTGGAAAAAGGTTCTTAAATATTGATAGAATGCAAGTAGCAAGCAGCACCTTTTTTACTGACTTTGCCTTTCATTGCTCGAGATAGGAATGCTGCATAGTGCTGGTGTGATTTAAAAGAAGAAAGAGCAGGGTTTTTGCATGTCTATTTTTTTAATATTTAATATGGAATTAGAGTAGATATTCGTATGGAAATAACTACCCTGAAATATGCACTGTTATTCAGTATTTATTTATCCTCCCCGATATTAAAAGCCATGCATTATAAATCAGTCAAGAAGAATCCTACTTATTGCACACTTTCACATGTGCAAATCTGTACAGTCCAAGATCTACTATGAGGAGCTGACACCTGGTAAAAGTAACTCTCCAGTATAAGAGTATGTGTGCTTACTTCCCTGCATAACTTCTATAAAATTTCATGCTGACTCTTACGATTCCGTAGGGATGGTTTTCAACATGATAATGAAACAGAAGATGAAATGCTTGAGAAGAATCTGCTCTTGCTGACAAAGAGCAGAGATGCATACATTAAAATGGTTAAAAAAAGTCTTAAGTCTCCAAGTACTTAAGTTGAGTAAAGTTCAGAAAAATTTACCTAGCAGTGGTAGTGCTGGATATTTACAAATACATTGGTGACATTTTTAACACCATTGTGAAATGTTACCACTTTGTGTAGAAAGAAGCAGCTATTTTGGGCCTTATCTCTGTTCACTCTCTCTGCCTTGTTTGTGGTTCAGGGAACGGGGAACTGACAACCTGTGATGCATCTGCAGCCCACATTGTTTTTTCTTGTAGTCCATATCTAGAAACAATTTTTCTACAGTTTTATCGGACAGCATTCGGCTATGCATTAATTTTGACGGACGCGCTTGAAAGATATGTTCAAGTATCAGAAACAAAAAGATGCCTCATCCATGGTATAGCTAGTTGTTAGTGACTGTTTATGTTGTCTCAGGGTTTGCTAGCCAAAGAAACTGCATACACTACACTAGGTGCTGAATAAACACACGTGCTTTAGTAAAAAATCCATCCTCAAACCACTGTACCTATTAATCAGCTTGAACAGTCTTACCCAGAATAAGGCCTTATAGTTAAGGTTATAGTGCTGCTTATGAGTAAAAACACATCAAAGTAATGGTACAATAAAGTGGTGTCAGCCTTCAAAAATGCTTATATATACTGTTAGGATAATTTACAGCAGGAGATTATCTTCCCTCTTCAGGAAAAATCTGTAGACATGGCTGGAGGTAGGGTTGGGAGCACGGGCTGTACCATGCTTAGACTTGCTGGCCTGAGTGCTCTTATATCACTTCTTGTTTGTCCCTGGTAAAAATCTGCACCTTTTGGATAACAGCTTTATCTCAGTGCCCGGGCAGAGGGGTGGATATGCTCTGTGTGGTGGCTCTCTTGTAATTTTCTTCCACTTACTGTTGTATAACCACATTATGCCATGCTGACATCAAACACTTTTGATGGAATGTAATTTGAAAAGATGGTAGACATAATTATGGACATAAAAATGAGATTTTTTTTATGCATAGAATGCATATGAAATGCATAAAAATGCATTTCTATCACTAACAATGTCTGAGAATATGGTTTAGGAAACTCGTGTGTGACAGCCACAGAAAAAGTGTATTTGCAGTGAATTTTGTAATAATTTTCATAGGAAACACGATGAGATGGAAATGGAAAGCTGCATCTACCAGCCAGCTTCCAGAGGCATTGCATTTTGTTGCCTTTTAGGAAAAGGGAGCGAGGAAGACATTTCCAAGGAGCTTACAGCGTAACACTTGACACTCATATTAACAATGAAGTGATTAACAGCACACAAGCATTTAATGTGGTGATTGTTTCAACCAGCTCTGCTTCTGTATTTGAAGAATTCAGTGGTATCAGGGACATCCCAGCTGCCTCAAGCCCAGTGAAGCTATTTCCTGGGTCTTCTGTCCTCAGAGGCTTAAACTAGCAAAGAGTGATGATAGTGCCTTGCCCTCCTGAGCTCCTTAAGGTATCACGGTTGTGGAGGCAAAGGGACTTATAGTTCTCCTACAGCCTTTAAGCACTTTTATGCATATAAAATTTGAAGTGCCGGAGCGCTAAAATGGCTGAGCTCTAAGCCAGTTTACCTCTACAAGCATAATAGTTTAAGCAGTTGAACATAGTCAGAGGTTCATGTTGAGGACAAAGTGCCTGAAAAGCTTTTGTGGCTGGCAGATTTCCCATGCTTTGGTCTGGCTTTTGCCGGCCATGTCCTGTAGCCTGGCACAACTGCAAAGGCACTGCAGCTTCACCAGCAGAGATAAATTTTAGAACTCACTCCTGCAGATATCTACTATGTATAGATGAGTGTGAACTGAACATTATCTAATAAAACTGTAGAAAAATTGTGGCTGGATATGGACCACGTGAAGAAACAATGTGATAGCGAAATAGCTTTCCTTTGTGAATCAGGGGTCAGGGCTAAAACCCCCACAATTTGCTTATGAAATGTACGGTAATGTTGAACCTGTTGTGACTTGAAAAAAGATGTGTTTTAAACAGCTGGAGCTATGGAATAAATTCTTCCTCTCAGTCACCTCAATATTTATTTACTCAGGAATTTAGATACAGCAACATCATAGCCAGCAGTGCAGAAGGAGGAAGACGTGCTTTCTGAGTAGCAGAATGAATATTGAGACAGAGATCCAAAAGCCAATGACATTATTTCTAAGTAACAAATAGTTTTGTCCAGAAAAGCAGGGGTGTTTCAGGAGATGCTTCTTAAGGTGTTGGCTGCTGAATTGTTGAAGCAAGATGAAGCTTGTACAACTTTCAGACATAAAATGGTGCTTTATATGGTTGACTTTATTATTTGTTGTTATTCTCTCTCTCAGTTTTCACATTCAGAATCACATATGAACTAATTTTGAAGTCTGAGATATATATTATGAAATTCCCTTCACATCCCAGATGTATGGTTCTGGATGACTGGAACACGAAGAGGGAAGATGGTTGTTGATCCCTGGTATTCTTCTTCCCCATCAGTGGTGGCATTTGCATGACATTGGTGTGTCATCTAAAATTGGGTTATCTCAGCAGAACTGGACTACATATCTGCTAACACTGCAGAAGTCTAAGTGAGTTGATAGAGTGGATTTAAATGCATAGGACCAATGCATTTAAATATAAAGGAGATGCTGTTCCTCCTTCCAAAGACTGCAGACAATGGACTTGAACTTGGAACTCATCCATCTTGTGATGTGAGAGCTTTTCCATCCATTGCAGATTTTTTGGGCTGTGGTGATTTTTACTTCCTTCTCTGCAGCACCTAGTTCTGCTACATTGGTAGGAGATGTCGCTGCCTCTCAGAAAAATTTCTCTGTATTTCTGTTGAACAGTTTGTTCTTTTGTTCAGCAAAGACCCACCACTTTACTTCAAGTGGTCAGCCTTGCAGAAAGAAATAATGACAGGTGACAATACTCACAACAGCAACGTTACAGTCAAGTTAATTAGTTTGGTGAGTGGAAAAGGGTGAAGATGTGGGCAGCCTTCACTGATATTTTGAATTATTATAGGAAGATTTCTGTTTAAGAGAAGAATTATTGCTAATAGTATTTCTGAAGTGTTGGTTTACCCATGTCTAGTTATAATATATTCCAGGAACAGTTATTTTCCTGCCTCCCAAAAAAGCAAAAAAGGATGGTACCAGAGTGCAAGCAATGAATCATAAAGTAGGCATAACTGTTTTGCACAGAATAACCCAACTTGTCTGTGCAATATGAATATATTGAAATTTCAAAGAGCTTCACAATCCAGGTTTAGTTCTGTGTTTTGCAATAGTTGGCTGGTATTTCTAAAAAACTAACAGCAGGGACTATCTCCAATGTACTTCAGGGATTTAATACGTACATGGGAATTCTGCACTTCTAAAAGCGTTGAATTCCAACATTTTCATTCTCTGTTAAAGTGTTCACCTCCTTAAGGCAGGTAAAATTTAAAGGACAAGCAGAAGGTCTGGATTGGTGCCATTAAGTTCTATTTCCAGGTGTGCTACCTCCTGATTTTGAGATCTTATGCAAGTCATACTATGGTCCATCTCACTCATTCTCCAGCTCCTTGGTCGCAGAGTTTTAGACAAATGGTTGTTAGTATTCATAGCAATACTTTTGCACCACTTAATCTCAAACACAGGTGCTGTTCTCAGCTAGTCAAAATACCTGTAAAAAGAATGAAGCGGAATGAGGGAAAGATCAATAAAGCTCAACTTCTGAAGTTAACCTAAGATGTAAATCGCTTATTTTTCTGAAGAAAATGGTGTAAAGTAAGCAAATGACCTTCTGATTAAGAAATACACTTGTCCTTTTAACTGTGTTAATTTGTTTTCTGCTAATACTGAGAGAAGACATGTCTGATGTCTGTGTCATGTGTTTCTGTTTAATAAATGAAGAATCCTTGTCAATTTATTAGAAATGTTTACTGTTGGGGAAAGGGAGAGACAAAAGCCAGCACCTCAGAAAAAAAGATTCATGAGAACTATAACTCTGTGAGGCTCTGTTTTCACTCTATGTTTGCTTTGCCCCTGCTGAATTTTAAGAATTGCTTGAATTTCTAATATAGTAGTTACAGAAGATTATGTCATTTATTTTAATTACTTATTTAGTTAGGTGAAATGTTCAAGCTCATAGTATTTGATTTCTGTCAGACATGGACAGTTCTCAAATGTCAAGGAGAATAACACCTCCTGAACCAGTAATCTGAATTTATTAATTCTGAGTGTGACTGAAAAATACAGCAGAAACTTTGAATGTTTAAGAGTTTTAGAGTATGCCTTTTAAAAAAAGTATACCAAAGAGAAGAACAGCATGGACTTGAAGCTTATGATATCAGACCTTTAAACTCACTCCTAAAAATGGCTTTTCTATCTTTCCTTCCTAAATATCTTGGTAAGAACAATATGAAAACAAATTAACTACAATAAAACTCTTCTTGAGTTTCTAATCTTGACTCTCTTCAAATGATACTGATGACTTGAAGATGATTTTAAAAGAGAAAGGATACCTAGTTTTAAAGGTGATTGACTCTGGTGCCCTCTCAGACCTCGGTGTTTCTCTTGTCTCAGTCCCACGGATGTGTTGGCTCCTTGTGCCCAGGTCCACCCAGCAGTGAATCTGAACACATGTTCCCAGTATGCACACACAGACGCACAGACACACAGACACATGTACACACACAGAGGACCTCACAGACCAGAAGAGACAGCACAGTGCCTTTATCAGCCCCTAGACTTGCGTGGTCATAACCAACATTGACGACCATGTACTCTTCCTCCCCTCCATCTGACCATGATTGAAGTTCTCTATTGGTATGTACACACACCCTCACTCTCCGGATTTACAGGCACATACACGTTCATGGACTCAAGTCTGTCTGGCATCCCTGCCCAGATCCCAGGCCTCTCAGCTCGTCACCACCTCAGACTTTGGGTCTTTATAAGGGTTGGTCTCCTCCTGCTGTGTCTAGTCCAACTCGGAAGTGTGCTAGCAAACATGTATACAAATGCACATGCCCAGAGAGAATAGAGTGCAAAGTCAGGCAGAAAATAGGAAGAGGTTTTAATAGGAAGACAGTGAAAAGGGCAGAGATAACGTGCAGGCCTTGGGCAGACAAGAGCACTGGTCAACATCTTGCTTACATGTGTCTGGCCAAATTTACTTCCCCTTCAGTTCATCCTCCCACACTTGTTTTTCCCTGAAATACCTTGATCCTTGTTTTCCTGTCTTTGTCCCTTCCTGTAAACATCTGTAAGTTTTACAGAATCCCATATCTGCTTAAAACATCCCATAAGAAGTTTTACACTGTCCCAAGCACCCCATGAGTTTGTTTTCACGGTAATCTTGCTTCTCCACTCCTTATCAGCCACAAATTTGTCCTGAATGTCTGCACAGCTGCCCTTGGCGATGCTTCATAGGGCCATTGGCTGGTGACTTGAGAGCTGCTGTCCTTGAGACTGTTGTCTACTGACTGTCGGAGTTTGAATGTCTGTGTATTTAATTTTCCCATTTTCTGTTCTTGCCTCATATTGAACAGCTGTCTGCCAGGTAGATATCTCTACAAATCACATAGCCGTATGTTCCACATCTCCTTGCACACAAGTGCCAACAGAGCTTCAAAAAGAAGCAAGCACCTCACCTCTGTTATTTCTGTAATGTGACAGACAGAGCCAGGACTACGGCATCACTGATGAGATAGAGTTTCCAAAAGTGCTGCCAAAGTAATCTTCCACCGTGCCCCTTAATGCATTTAATGAGATACTGAAATTCTGCTGTAATCCAAGCAACTAGCGGCTCATCCTGTTCTACGCCACACTGTTTTGACAGTGAATTCCTAGAAAGGAGACAAAATCTAACCTTCACCAGCAGAAAGAAATTTAATGTGAATTAAAATTTTTTAATATCTCTGTGACAGTTTCAGGACTGCTCTTTAAATGATTTACCTTTAAAAGAGGTGTAAAATTGTCTTCACTTAGATAAAGCTTAGTTACAATTATTTCTACTTGCCAGATGGGACTCACCAATATCTCTTGTTCTTGTGTAGAAGATGTTAGTAATACATGATGGAGTGGAAGAGGGCTGTTATCTTGATGGGATGAAGTTAATTTCTTTTCCTAGTTTGTTTAGGCTACAGTCTCAAACACAGTAGGCCACCCTCAGAAACATGGTCCCTGTTAGAAAATCTCTGCAGAAGAGAATGAGGAAGAATCTACAGACAATTTTTTTTTTCTTGCAGTAGAATACTCATAATTAAGAACAGCTATTACTTAACATGCTCTTAAATTGTAGCATTTCCCAAGGTTTTCCACATTGCTACAATGGCACTGAAAGAGTTAAGGTTTCTTTCTCAACAAATTAAAAACCTCAACCCTTTTGCTTACTAGGGAGATAAAACTATATTATTATGGTATTTTCCAGACAGTCCTCTTTTCCATTCTCATTTAGAGAGGATAAAAAGTATTATGACCTTAAAATTAATTTAAATAATGAAAAAAGCAGTTGAGGTTTAAATAAAATCAGTTCTAGTAACGACAACAATGAGATATTGTGTTTTATCAGGTTTAGAACCCACTTGCATATTCTGATTTCCCGTCAGGCATCAAGGACTGGTGTGCAAAAAAGAAATAAAAATGGGTTGGAGTGAGATAAGTGCTGGATAAACAAAATTAATCTGAACTTTGGGCCAGAGAGGTTGAAATAAAAGCTAGATGGAAGTTACACACACCTGGAGGTAGCAGTTAATGCAAACAGTCCGTCAAAGCACAAAGGCTGAGTTAAGATTGTCAGAGGACAGACTATACGGAGCTGCTACAAAACATCATTTTGTTGTGAACAAAGGCATTAAGAAAACACAGTTCCTGTGGATGTATGTGCTTTATCCTCTCCTTACATGCTGTTGGCCCCTTGTCCCTGGTCCCCTGCCCTCGAAAGTGAATGCCTCTGCCATCTTGCAATTCACCCAGGTCCTCTACCATGTCCCTTACCTCCTCTGCACCTTCCCCTGTTCTCTAGTCACCAGGGCACGGGTGCTTCCAGGTTGCACTCGTGCTGCTCAGCCAGTCAGCGCGTATATGCTGAGTGGCCACCAGGGCAAAGAAAATAGATAATTATTGAATTTGAGTGGCAATATTTATGTTAGATGAGGCACTAATTTTTGCTGCTCTCCTCTATTCAACTGCCTGTGCTCATGACAATATTTCCTTTGAGACTGTACTCCTCTGGCAGATTTGTTGAAATTGCCTAACGACTTCAGCAGCTGTGGGGAAGGATATTGAGAAGCTTACAGAGAAAAGGGCAGGCAGGTGCTATTTTCACTTCCTTGAGAAGCTTAGCTAAAAGCATAAAAGTATTTTAAAGGAAATTCAATATTCGGCATATGATTGACTGATTTTTCATATCTTGATACTGCAAAGCCCCGAGAGTTCAGGAAACAGCCAGAAATAGGTTTTTCCTTTTCTCATCTGTGCTAGTAGAAAGGAAGGTTTAGTGTGTGGGTCCCCAGCTGCGCAGGCAAAAACCTGCATGTCAGGGTACAGTCCCCTAGAGCAGGCAAATCATGGCTGTAATATAGTATATTGCAGCTGCACTGCACCAGACAGTCTGGTTGAGGATACTGGAGAAAGAGAAGACAGGGAGAGGAGGAAGCACTTATGCGGAGCACAGTACAGATTAGAGTAATATATGGTAACACTGTCAGCTTACCGAATAATTTTCAATCAAAACCACAAAGTACGGTATGACAGCTTTGGCATGGCCTCAGTGTCCCTCATGTCTTTCCTCTCATTGTCCTATTACTTACAATTCCACAAAGACTCCAACCCTTGCAAAGGGAAATTTGGCTCCAAACCATCACACCCTTTGCTAGCTTCCTGCCAGGCCGTTCCTGTCTAAAGGAGGCATGCCACCAAGACTGAAGGGGACAGCTAAACTTTCTGGTACTCCATGTAATCTTATTTATTCTCAGGGCAGTGTAGTAAGCCTGAATGGTTTTTCCAGTCTTTCCCAACAGACTAGAGCATGTAGTGTTTATTGTTCATTTATCCAGTGAGCTCACCCACCTGGAAGAAAAAGCAGAATGGATCTGAACAAAGGGATGAAAAATTGGTGGATACCAGCCAGTAACTTTTGTAGCAGGATGACTTTTACCAGAGGGTGAAGCAGTTTCTAATGAGTAGGAAGGTTGGTGAAAATCTATGTGTCTGTGTGTATGCATGATGACAGTTCCCATGCATTCTGCTTGTCTATACAGTGTTTGGCTTCCCAAGTATGAACATCAGACTCCTCTGTGAACATAAGTTCTGGCAGTGTTCTTTCTTGGGTTGTGCATGAAGTTTGAAGGCCTTGATAATTTCACCTCTTGGACCAAATTGTACCCTTTTATCTGCAATTATAAAATACTTCTTTGAGACACATCCTTGCTGCGCTTGAGCTGCAAGCAAGATTTAGGTTCACAACTCTGATTTAATCCAAGCTGCCGTACGCTTGCAGGTGGCATCATTTGGAGAGTCATGCAGTCTGACTTTTGAAGACTGGTCACGTCTACTGTGTGTTTGAACAGTACAGAGGCTGGAACTAAAAACTGTTATGTCCTGCTTTACTTTTGACACTGAACTTTCTCACTGTTTGCTAACATCTCCCCTTTGCTCTACACATGCTTTGTGGCCATACACGTGAGTGACTGAGGAGATGGAAATGGTCCTTTGTCGTTTCACTCAGCAACCCAGAGCTGCTATTTACAGCACTTGTTGGCTGCTTCATACTACACATTTGCAAAAGAGATGTATAAATGGTGCTTTCCTCTTGTCACTGACTAGCAAGGGAGACTGCCAGAGACTAGAGGTACAACTTCAAAGTCTTGAAGAGGCTATGCTTGCTTGCAGAAATGAAATTAGCAAGACGTATCACAAGACTGGTGGAATATTGCTTTCCCAGCCTTAAATCCAGTGCATTTCATTTGATGTACAGATATTTCCAGCCCATTTTAGCAGCTGTCCTCCCCCTGATGCTCTGTTTCTCTCTGGTAACTGAGATTTTAACATATCAATTTTCCTGTTATACCAGGAGAGACGGTAAGTTATTTGTTGTAGTTTTCTGCACTGTTTTCCACACACAAGCTTCTCTCCCTAAAAGAAGAAATTACCACCCGGTCCATTTTGTTCATTTTAAGCTGTATAGAAATAAAAAGATTCAAATGAGGAAGAAAGAGTTTAACAAGGCAAACTCTTTTTGTGAAGCACCAAGTAATTGAAAGACCATTGAAAAACACACGGCACGGAAGTCACTCCGCTGGCAATATATTTATATTGCTTATATGCATTTTTCTGACTCCTAAATCCTTTGAACTTTTATTTATAGCCATGGAATGTGTGAGTGGACACTTGTCTACTGTAGATATCTGTATATACCTCCATATATGTTACATGTATTTTACATGCTTACATAGAGTTTATGTGTAAAGACACTCAGGGTGAATTTTTTTCTACTGCAGATATTACCTGTAGGTGTCTTACAGTTTTGAATATCTCTTTTTCAGGGCTGTTCAGGCTATCAGCCAGCATGTGGAAACCCATTAACTGAGTGGTCTGATAAATACATCCCTGATTTTATACGTTTTCTGATTCTGCTTGAAGCCATGCGACATCTCAGGTAGAATCTTAGAGGTAGACTGAGAGTGATTTAGTCTTATAAATGGCTTATAAACAAAACACAAGTGTTTTACCTCTGTTCCTATGTCCTAGTAGTTTCTAAGCTTTTTTTTCTATCTATTCTTAATTAAATGCTGTACTAGAGTTTAAATGTTGTTAAAATTACAGCTTGGATAGCATATTTTTAGTTAAAGAATACAGGAAAAAATATGATTAAAATATTTTTTAGCAAGGCTTAAGCATCCCTAGTACTCTATGACAACTGCATTAATTTGGAGTGTACCTTGTTGAAAAATAAATAAAAAATATGAAAACTGAAAAGCAAATTTGAACAAGACAGAACAAATACTAGAAAAGACCTGAAAATTTAGTCCTAAATTTTTAATCAAAAGTAAATATTCCTCAAGAGTTTGAAATATGAAGCAATATTATCTTTTCAACTGCTTGATAGGACTGGGCAGGAGAGTGAGAGTGTTTATGGCAGCTTTGTTTTGCAGTAAGTAATATGGCAAAGCAGTGGAAAAGGGATCACTGTTGAGCCCAGACAGGTCCTATCATTCACATGTTATATTTCAGTGCTGTGTTAAAGACTCCCATGCTGGCTCTGAGAAACTGGTAGGTGCAGTTTCTGGTGCAGAAAATGGTAAGGTCCACTCAGCAGAGTGGAGAGACACTGCTTTGCATCCCATTGTCCCCATCACCAAACTAATGCAGCTTTCCACCTTGCTGAGAAGCAGAGGTTTTACCTCACAGCAGAGACATCTGCACAGCCTCTGGTTTGAGAGCAAATGTGGCTATTTCTGTGTGTTCTAGCAAACACTGTGCAAACCCTGTGTTTATTCAGGAACAGGCTTGCTGTCAGCTTGATTGCCTGGGAGTCTGGCGCTCAGAGAGGACCTCTCAGCTGGGAGTACGGTGAGACCATTCAACGGGAGCTCAGATTGGGGCATTTTGGCAGTCTGGTGTGATGCTTTGTCTCTAAAACCAGCTTGAGGTTGGGATGGGGTAGAGCCTTCACAGGTCCAAAAATGTCTGCCTGGGAGGGAAACTTGTGACATAACTAATACATAAAATGCAGATATTACAGCAGGAATGTGTCTCTGGATCAAAGTGTGACATTGGACAAACCCAGCCCACTATGAAACACATTGCTGCAACAGCTTCTGTATTCATCGCAGGAAGTTCATGTTGCACAGAAAAAGCAGCCTAAGGTTTCTGATTCCTAACTAGGTTCACGCAAAGGATAGGGGGAATGTTCAGCAGAAGTGTATGAAAATTTGCTTGCTCTGCTAAAAGGCTAGCACAGAGTACTTTATCCAGGTGAAATAGGTGACCAGATTGTGAAGCAGAGAAGAAATAACTTTCAAGTGAATTTCTGCCTCCATAAAAGGAGTGCCAGAGTCGTGATGGACTTTGGTCATACTACCAATTTCATATGAATGATACTCACCTCTGAAGGATGGACAAAGGTCTAAAGCTTGTAATATAGACAGAAAAAAATCAGTAACATGAAACCAGAAAATACTACAGTAGTCATGTTTTCAGTGAGAGTATTTCTCTGGTAAGAACTGAAAGTTCAGACTATAAACAGCAGCATAAGATAATAATTATTGTAGATTATTATCTCAACTTTACACTGACATATCTTTTGGCTTTAGTTAAAAAAAAAGACACAGGTTTCCTGCTTCTTTCAAAATCCAAAATTCTTCCAATTACGTGTATTCTTTGGTCTGTGGTTCAGATGTGCCTCTCAGTGCAATTATGGAACCACAAATAGTCTCTGAACAAAACAGTTTAAAGAAATGCTGGCATCAACAAAAACTGAACTGAAAAACAAAATGAATCTGAAAAAACAAAATCTTTCTTCATCCACTGCTCATGATACTTTCACATTAATGAATACTTCCTTACATTTTGCCTTCTTAGGTGATGGCAAGGTCTGTTGAATTTTTGGACAGGAGGAAAAAAACCTGCCTGCCTCAGAAATAACTATGCTGTATGAACAACGAGCATCACTTTGGAGCTGGTTTTGTTATGTCTTTTATGAATGCAATTATATGTGTTTGATTCAAATGTGAATTACCTTGTCATTTCCCAGTACTTTTTAAAGAACTTGTTCAGTGTTGTTTATTTGTACTTATTGTGTACCCCCTTAATGACACAGAAATTTAGCCTGGGTGGAAAAGCATGATTTTGACAGCTTATTTGGATTTTTGAATCTGCTCTGACTAGTTCGTGGACATACAGCATGACTCTAAAAGAGGGGAACTAACCAATCCAATGCATACATGTGGTACAGATGACCTGGATGTGCAGGAAAGGCACTTGTTGGACTAGAGAACACTTGCACAGCAAATGCATAAGAGATAATAAATGACATCTATGCATATATTCTGCATAGGTGTTCTTTGTGTATGTTCTAAATGCCCTGAATTCAGAACAAGTCAGGTTTACTTTGTCCACTGAGATGAACTGTGCAAATCCCAGCTGTAATTTATAGTTCATACTTTGGGTACTTGCAGAAATATGATTTTTCCATTCATTCTCTGTGTGTATTTCATCATCTATTTTTTACAGCTGTCTAATGAAAAGCAAACCTCTTTGTTTTGCGATCACATTGACATGCATTAAGGGAAACACATCTTTGTGATTGGCTTTTTTTAATGACCTGTGCGTCTTGTTAAAGAGGATGAGGATGCTTACCCAATCAACATTTTAAATTTGATTTAAACTCTGTATTCAAGATATAAAATGTTAGATGGCATTTTATTTTCTTTCCTTTTGTTGGTATTTCTGGCAAAGTCCATTTAGACTAATTATAGATGTAGGTGTTGTAGGCATCTGTATGTAGACTTGCTGCACCAGGCTTATGTTGCAGACCTGTGGGCAAAAATTCTAAGAGAGATCAGATGACTCATGCCTATAAATACCTGTTTCTCTGCACTAACTATAAAGGGAGCTCTGCTGTGTGATAAGCTCAGATGTACAGGTAATCTTCGAAGTTATTTAAAGTTTGGTGAGATGACACTTGCCAATTCAGTCCATGACCAGTGCAAAACCAACTGTTGCTTGTTTTGTACAGAAGAATGTATTTACCTGATCACCTATGTTTAGATATCAGAATTTACAATGCAGGTAAACTAAATTGAGGGCTTCAGATAACAAGTGTTTCAAATAATAATTTCACAGTTCTACTCTCAATGGCTGAAAGTGGAGAAGGTTCACTGCCTTTCTCACGTGTCTCCTATTTATGCTTTTTTAAAGATCTTGACAAGCAGGAATCAAGGCCTTGTTCTTGCAGTATCTTTAGTATTAGCAGAAGGATTCACATCTCTGGCAAAGGAGCTCTGTATAAGAGGTACCTTACACATACAAGTCGCATTTACAACAGAAATGTTTCTGTCATTATCAATTATGGCTAGAAACTGGGATTTCTGAAGTAACTGAGCTCAGGACTCCTCTCATTCCTCAAGAGAAAAAAAAAAAAAAAGTCTAACTTTTAATTAGAGCTAAATTTAGAAAATGTTAAGATGGAAAATATATCCAGCTATGAGGAATTAGTTCTAGAGTCAGGGAAGCCTAGTAAAAATCAAAGAGTCTTTATAAAAAGATAAAGAAGTAGAAACAATGGCCTTTTGAAATCATTGAAGATTCAAATGGCTAGGACACTTTTGAAATCTGATACTACCAATATTCTTAATGGCCTTCTATCTTTTCATTTCACACATTTTAAAGTCCTGCCCCTTCCACCCCAAACCCCAAGTATGAAACATTTATATTTGTGGAGAAGTACTGCATTCTCTGAGTAGTAACTGTAGTTTGCCACTTATTTACCAATAATTGCTTATCTCTCTGTTCGACTCTAGGGAGCATCTGAGGACACCAGCTGGCTGAATATTATTCTCCCTCTATCATCTTTATTTATAGCAAATAAAAGAAGCCTATAGGAAGAATCAATGGTTTATTTTAACCTTAAAAATTGCTCCTTGGAATAACGTGACCCTTCTGTTTTAAATCCTGCGCTTCCTGCCCTGAAATTGTCATCACTTCAGTGTAATTCCCTCTGCACCAGTATGCTTCCCAAATACTTTAGTACCCAGACTGAAGAGCAGGCATTTCCTTTCACCCCAAATTCTCCTTGCTCTTTTGCTAATAATCTGGAAATCCAATAGCATTATTTCATTTTTAATTTCAGTGAAGCGCCTCCGTTGCAAAAAGACAATAAACCATTGCACTGGTGGTTCGAACAGTCATTTGTCATCCATGAGCAATTATGCTGAGAAAGAGTTGACAGAATGGGCCACTTTCTGCTAATAGTGCCAAGACTCTGCTTGAAAGCAGACACTATCCACAACCAAGCCCAGCTAATGGGTATGTGTCAAAAATGATATTTTTGAAGCAAAATCTCAGGTACTTAAGATATTTCTATTTCCTCCCCCAGACATCTGCTTAAGGTGATGAATGAGAAACTGCCACTTTTCTATATAATTATTGTCTGAAACAGTATTTGTTGATAGCTGACCATCCTTAATATTGATTACCTGGAAAGGTCAGAATGATTCCTCAGTATTTTATTAGCTTTATAAATAGAAATGGTAAAGGCAAAATATGAAAGGTAGCAGCGAGGAGATTCAGTAGAATTAAAAGGGTGAAAATGGAAGAGGCAGCAGAGACACCTCAGGAAGAAATACCTGTACACAATAACAAGCAAAGTTCTAGGTTATGTATGATGTATACACATAATTAAAAGAAGCGTTATGAGGAGCAAGACAGAGAGGCGAAAGAAATCAACATATGTCACCAAGAATAATCAAGAAATGGTCACATTTTTGCTTACATTTAGAAAGTAAGTACCTTAGTGGCATGCATAAGAAAGAGACAAAATGTGCATCATTTGGAGCACGCAGCAGAACTGTGCAGAAATTTTGAGCAATATGAAGCGTCAGAGCTATTAAAGTTAAAAGGATAATTTCAGTTAGCAGTAGCATTTTATACCTAACAGTCAAGGTCTGAGACTACAATACTTTCAAAATGACTTAAGCCATAAACTGCCCCAATAGCTCATCCTCATTCATATTGTGCTCTGTTATGATTTATCTGCTTTATCAACGTTGTCATATGCTTTCTAGAGAGCATCACATTGAATCTCTAAATAGGAAAAGGTGCTGCTGGATTTTCTGCTGATTGGCATTCAAAGTGCTGAAGACTTCCTGCTTAAATGTCTCTGACCGCTATAGTCTGCGGTGTAGCTGAGAGGCATTAGCTATAGACAAAAAGAGCTATAGTCACCATTTGTTTTGATGATGCTGTTGCATACCAACACCAGCTGAATGACACTGCCATTTACCAATTGGTCTCGTCAGTGAGGGGAATACTTTTGGTCCCTTCACCGCTTTGTTTTCAGAAGAGGTTGGAGAGAGAAACCCTGCTATGAGGGTCACTAGCTGTTCCAGTTTACCATACTCATGCAAAGGACAATAGAGTGGCATACTTAAGATACCTCGAATCAAATCTCTTTGTACAGTTACTAAGCAAAACCAAGACCTATTTACCACACTGTATGTATATTTTCTGTATTCCTGCCTTTTTTAAAAACTAAAGAATAGATACTTTAGAAGAAGCTTGAAATAGTTTTGAGAAATCATCCCTCTGTGCTAATAGCTTGTTTCTGCTGCTCTGACTTGTGTCAAATAACATCATTGAAGCAAAGAAGACTAAGGATTGGTAGTGTTAGGAGTGCCTTTGAGCCTGATACAGTCTGAGACACTCTTCATGTTAACATACTGACTGTCCTTCAAAGGGATTCCAGTCCCTGTGTACAGCACTGCCATCCTTTCACGCATATCAGAAATGGGAAAGCTGCAAAAACCAAACACCTTCCAAAGCCAATCTCCCTCCCCGCCCCCAAAGTGAGACTCCCACTTTAAACTCTATCAAAAATATTTTTATTAAAGTTTTCCTTGAAAGAAACAACATTTGGATTATGTTGTTCATTTCCGGTTCTACTGTAGAAATTTCAGCTTACTTAACTTCAGCCATGTTGTGGAGAGCCGGTATTATTTTTTATTTGAGTGGCTGCCTAGCTGTTTTCAAGCAAGTATATTTTGTCCCTGAAATGGCTGTAGGAGGGTATGACTTCAGTAAGCTGTGCAGGGATGACATAAAGCTGTTTGTCCTACCTTTATGGAAACTAAATGCAATGTCTCTGATATCACACATGTTCCTTAGACACTATGAGGTGAATGGGTAAAAGAGCTGGAAAACAAGGTAAGCCTGCAGCAGGGAGGTGAAGAAAAGAGACTAAGGTTCTGGCAAGATGTTTTTTTGTGCCTAGTAGCAGCACATTTTTTCCATTTCTCATTCTAAAGCCCTGCAGTTTAAATTGTTCTTGTATTCTTTAATGACTTGAAGACCTCAGATGGTGTGATCATACAAGAATGCCACCTTACATTTGCGTCAGGCTAGGTAGTTATTAACGGCCTGCTCAAAAAATTATTTTGCCATTGCAATTATCTAAGCCTTCTTATCAGATCACTGTACAGCCATCTGCTCTACACTGGGCTAAACCTGAAGCCCAAGAAGATGTTACAACTCACGGAAATCACAGCTGCTTATTTACTTAATCATATTAGATATAAAATATTATCTCAGTTCTTTCCCAGACGAATGACTTTCATATTGTTTTCTGGAAAAATTTCAAGATATTCACTTCAGCCTGTGAAAAGCTGTGTTGGTGTTAAATACCTAAAAGACTGTCACTGATGAAATTATAATAGAGTGGAAATAATGTTCCCAATTTCAGCACCAGGTGGTTGCTGCAGATTTTTATAATTGTAAAGCCCTTGACTGTGCTCGATTCAACCTTTATGAATATATTTGACAGTACTAGGAATTTATTGAAAGACATAATGAAAGGTTTAACTTTTCCAAAGGCTTGTGTTTTAGAGGAATGTAAATGAATATTTATGCTTGGGGATATTTGGGTTTACATACATTTTTGGGGTAAATGATCTGTTCATATGCAGTGTGATATGTGTGCATGAACATCAATAAAAAGTACACTTAAAAAAGGAAACTGCAAATAAACTGAAGAATCCTGAGGCAGCGTACTTTCTCAAGTAAATTACCTAAATTAAAAATTAAATCCTTAGGCATCAAGAGTTTCAAGTTATTCTAATGAATTCAAAACAATTGGTAATATATAACTGGACAGTAAGCTCACAAAAAATGACAGAGAAAAAGTTTATATTTGGATATTTAAATTCACTGGGAGCAAAAAACGGACTTTCTGCTAACACACTTTAACATAAATTGCAAAAAGTTCATTGTATAAAAGGTTTTAAGAGGAGCTCTTCATCGTCAGTTTGATATTCATCCATGTTCCTCTTTATACATTGCTGTTTTCTTGGCCAAAATCAGACCTTCCATATAAAGGCAAATCTGGAAACTAAGGAGTATCAGGATGTGATATTTGGGTAGAGAAAATAAAGCTTCTTCCTCTCAAATATTGGTTCTTTACACTGATGACTTCTCAAGGGAGAAGACCAAAACAGAAGAGAAAGATACACAGCATTCCTAAAATCAAAAGCAATTTTTTCAATCCTGTTCAGCTGTTGAATGAATTTTGTTTATGCGTTCCCCCCACCCAGCGCACCCCCTCCCCCTTTTCATTATTTCTTTAGGAAATACTACTGTGTCTTTATTTCCTAACATAACGATCTTTGAAAAGATTGTGCCTTTTTTGGACTCTGCATCTTGCTGCAAAGAACACTTGTTACAGCTGGCAGTTAGACAGCAATGCACCTCAATTTTTGATGATACTTTCTTGTTCAAAACAAGGTTTGGCAGGTGTGTTGGACAGGTGCTAAGGCCAAAAGCATCACTGTAGGAGCAGAATTTCTCCATCTCCAAGGATAACTACTAGTCACAGCCTGTGAAGGAGCAGATGGGGTCTATTTGGTATATAGTAAACTATCAGCTCAGCGTTAGCTCAGACAGATTTCTTAACCTGATGAGAGGCCAAGATAAAGACAAAAATGTTCAGGTGTTGTAGTTGGTTGAACAAGAGTGTACCTAAGTTCACACTGCTGTGGAACTCATAGTAACCAGGCACAGCTATTCTTTTGGACTATAAGCAAACACTGTTTTGTTTGGCAGACAGTAAGGTTTGCGACTTTTGAAGCCAGATGTGATCTGTGCAAGAGAAGCCACTGAATACAGAAGGTCAGAGATGTTTAAGATCCATTCAAGGATTTAGCTACTCAAAGACATTTCACAATCATTCAGAAGTGTCCTTTTCTAGATAGGTACCCTACTATTCCAAATGTTCATAAACAACAGTTATATACTCTCTGTTTTGCTAACAAGTCAGTCTAGTTTATTCCAGTTTAATGTGATAAAGACTGGCATGGTCAGGGGAACAGCGTGCCTTTCTCCACAAATTTGTTCCAGGTAGGATTCATTGATTAGGACCATGACTGACGCAAATTGTACATACAGTAATTTCTTCTCCATTATAATTTCCAACTTCTGAGTTTTCTGCCTCTAGCAGACACTATTTTTACTATTCCTTAAGTGAATTTCAGCCTACTTCTATTATTACAGATCATCCACATGTAAGTACAATATGATGCCCTTATCCTCTTCTGTATAGACAAAAATCTCTTAACTTTATGTTCCTGTCCAACTTTCTTAGCAGACTCCCGCTTTGTTATGCTGAGGTATCTAAGCAAAATATGTCATTTTAAGGGAAGATTCTTCAGGATTGTGAACCTTTATCCAACACCAGTAGTTTGCTTTCAGCATAACCGTTATTACCTCCTCAATCAGGCAATTTTATATACTTGTTATAAATCCTGTATTCATCTCCATCTTCTCCAGATGAACTATTTCCTGTATGTCCCCATGTCAGATGCTTTGTCAAAGCCCAGATAGATGAGATCTACTGCATTTCTCTGCTCTAGCAAAATCAGTTATTTTACCAGAGAAGTTATTGGGTTAGTCTGGCAAAACTTGTCTTTGAAGGCCTGACACCCTGAATTCTACCAATTTTATGATTTAACTCAATGTCTTTAATTTATTTTCATATCATTTGTCACCTCCTCTTGCTTTTACCAAGTCTCTTACTTTTGCAGTTTGCAAAGCTGAATTTGCTCATTTTCTTTGTCTCTTTCTCACTCTTTTTTTTTTTTTTTGCACCTATTTCTGAAGTGATAAGGTGATGACCAGAGACTAAGTCTGGCTTTGAACTTTCCACAATAGGCTGTAAGAGTGACTGTAATCACTGTCAAGTAGGGAAAAGAAAAAGAGAGCACTGCAAGTGTGACAGTATCAGCTGAAGCAGAGGTTCATATCCCATGATTCAGTGATGAACTGCAAATGTCATACTCTCCATACTCACTGCTTGCTCTTGCTGGGTATGTCCATATTTATTCAAGTGTCTGATCTGGAGCTGGAAGCTGTGATCTACTGCCCCAGGCAAGCCACACGCCCTGCAAGTCTGGCTCAGAGGCGGAGAGGGGTCCTCAGGGCCTCAGTTACAAGTGTAGCTTTTTGTGTAGACAGTTACACTGCCCATGAGATGTGGGCTCTTGGGCCTTATAGAGAATATGTGATTTAGATTCTCTTAAAAATGCAAATTCAGACTGATTTTGAAAAGTTTAGGATTGGAAAATCTCCAGTAAGACATATCCAGTTGAATAAATCTAGGAATATATACTGCTTGTTGAGTTTGGCTTTACTCCAAGGTAAATGCTCCCTTTGAAGTCAGTAGTTTTCCCCTTCGTACTGCAATGGAAGAAGAATCTGAACTGCGAATATGTGCCATCAGACTAGAGGCAAAATTTAAGCTGTTGGGCACCTCTGCCATGGAATAAGGCTTGTCGGGCACCTGTACAGATCAAGACCTGATATACAAAAAAGCGTTGGCTTCAGTGGGTGACACTTTATTTCATTCTTGCCTTTGCACTTCTTAACAGCCATCAGAAGAAAAAAGCTAACTTCAAAATGCCACATGATCCAAATCTACTTTCTGGAATATAAGTCTACTTATATTACTGCAGCTGCTCTTGATCTACACCCATGTGAAGAACAGCATCAGCCCTGAAAATCATTCAGCACAGAAAATATCAATGGACTCTGCTGTCTCACTGGGATAGAACAGTGCTTTTTAACTTCCACTCCAGGTAACTAAATGAGGTCCAAATAATTTCCACCAAGGGAATGTTAACTAAGAAATATAGCAATCCAATCCATGTGGCAAAAAAGAAGGTAAACCAAACCAAATCAAACTGAAATAATAATAATAAAAAAAGTAAACTAAGCTAAAATAAAATCTAAAGTTGCCACTAGTGTTCAGGCTTTCAGTCAGAAATTAAATGAGATTGTAAAACTACCAGATAACAAAAAGTCTTTAATATTTCCTTTTGCTGAAAGCAAAGGAGAACAAAATAAGCTCCTGTGAGATTTTTAGACAACATTATTCTTAGTAGTGAATACTAACCTGCTTCAAACTGCAACAAGAACTGTAAACAGTATTTGTCTTTTACAGCTGCATATTAAATGCAGACATAAGCATCTGTAAACAAGACATACTGATGGAGCATAAATGCTGTGGCTCCCTGTACAGAGTCCTAGTAATATGAGAAATGTGCCACCTGACTGAAGGATTCAATATTTCTGTCTTGTAATTTGTTCACCTCCCAAATCCCTGACATTGATAGGAATCATAAACTTAAGTGTTTTTATTGCATTCTTCAAGCAGTAGTAGTGAAACAGCTAATGGCATACAGGCAGTTCATGGAAAATAAAAGTGTCTGGAGTGGTTGGATAATTCCTGTTGATTTTTCAGATCAAATACTGCCTGCAACAGATCTACTGTATCAAGAGATACAAAAATTAAACAACAAGAAACAAGAGATGAAATGAGAGTACTTTACTATATTATGTTTCCACACTCTTTATATTACAATGAAAATGGCTATTTATTTATTGCTCTTTTAACGATCTTATTATGTTCTCTTAAGCGTGGCATGAGAAAGATGTAGTGTTGCTTGCTCTGAAGAAAATATGATATTTTCGGTTTAGTAAAAAATACCTGTACAGATGTTAACCAAACACAGACAGTAAAGAAGAATAATGAGGTGGGTAACTAAGCATTCTCAAGTGGCAAAACACTAGACTCTATCAGTCAAACCAAGTAAAGACTAAGCAGAAGAGTCAAAAAGGAGCTATGATGGGTTTTTACACAACACAGAAACCCTGCTATGGCATTGCTAGCATAAAGTATATGTGAAGCTACTTAGATGCAATTTAGAACTTGTCATGTGCATATATAAATGGCCATTCATCTACAAAATGACATTAAACAACTAAGGTCATTCTTTTCTGTTGTTTTTTAGGACAAGAACATGGCAAATGAACTTGCACATTACCTTGTGCCTAGCACATTAATTTGTTTTTTTGGCCAGGTCTGAGCTGGCCATGGTGATATTTAGATCTTCATGCTGAGTGTACCAGTTGCTCCTGTATGCCTGCATTTGTCTGTGTTATCTATGCTGAATTTAATCTGTTGTCATGATACTGGTCTACTTTGTCCGGTCTCTACGTCTTCCCATCAACTTGTTTTAGTAATCTAATCCATTTTATGCCTGCTGTGGGTTTTTCCATGCTGCTTTTTAAAAATGTAGGACATCAGTGCTGCAAAAGATGTGAAACCTAGCATTAGAATTTTTTATACGTATGCACTTTAATATAGGTGATCTTCAAATTGAGGGATCCACTTCTGATCTGGGAAAAATGTTTTCTTCTACATGTAGGCATCTCAAGGTAGTCTGAGATTTTGGTGAATGTAGTTAAGTATTTCAAAAGTGACAGGATTAGCAGTGGAAATAAATGGGATTTGTTACTGCAAGTGCAGAAGCAGCAGCATATACAAGAATTAATATATTATAGGCATGTGGTCTGAACAGTAATGGAGTCTGACAACGTGTTGTAAACCAAAGCTTTATTGAGGCAGTAGGAAAGATGAGCAACAACACACCCATAAAGTGCCTCACTCAATCCCTGGTAGTAAACACAGGATCATCAGTGATGCCATGGGTCTGGCAGACTTCCAGGGACACTTGGCATCTAGGTCATCTGGCTGCAACAACCAATCATTGCCACCCCTTGGCTCTAACAATGGCAGTGTGATTAGAGAGAATCACACCTTGCTGGAATAATGCGGGTCCCATCCTGTCTCCACTGCCCATGTTGGTCAGGGGGCAGGGTGCTGGCCCTCTGTCTACGCTGCTGATTGATACTGGTCAATGACAGGGTGTCAGGAGGCAAGGTGTCAAGGCATGATGTTGATGAGAAAGCTCTAGAAAAATAAGCTCATTTAAAACCAACAGCTGCACAAAGCTACTTAACATTCAAGCAAGCTTCGTAATCGGGTCCTTCAAATGTTCAAGCATTAGATGCACATGGGGTCTAGTTTTACATAAATAGCATTTTCTAGACAGTTTCCTTCCTGTTGCTCAGCTATGACCTCATCAGCACTCCCTAGATTTGTCTGATCTTCCCTTTTTGGTCTATTTTCAGCCACTTGGATATTTCGCTTAGCCTACTTAGAGATTTTCTGCATGGTGGTATTTATGCTTCTCAGTATTCAACAAGCATTTCTGCAAATCCTGTCCTTTTGGCATTTTTAGCCACTTCCAGTGCTTTGTGTGCTGCAGACTACAATCTGTCCATGGCACTTCTGGACATCCACTGCATCTCCCCTCCATCATCATCTTGAATGCTCTCTACCACAATCCTGTATGGCATTAACACTTGCTATTTTCTTCCCATAGAAAAAATCAGTCAATTTTTCTGAGAGTTTGTACTTCAGTTATTTTAACTCCATATTTCCATCTGAGTAACCTTTTCCTGGTAAAATACGGACCTTTTTATGGCTGACAAATTTAGTGAAAAAGAGAGGAAAAAATGACAGAGTTGAAAAAAAAATTGTGACTCAGCATAATCTTTGATAATTCCCAGTGGAAAACTCCTGTTTCCATTTGCTTGCTGCAAGTTAAATGTACCTAGGAGGGCTCCCGCATTATCATGTCTGAGGAAGTAGCTATTAACAATTACACAAGAAAAACTGCACAATAAATTTCTTGGAATGTATAGCACATATTTAGGTATTTGCTTCAATAAGAGCTGAGTGACCAACTGCTTTTGAAAATATCACCAGATCCCTTACATTTTTTAAAATATTGTAATATATATATATATGTCTATTTCTGAAGATAGGAATTAAATGATGTAGGCATTGTAATACTGAGTTTTGTGTTATCTAGATATACTAAATATGTTTAAAATTCTGGGTCTTAAATCTCTATTTCAATGTTCTTTTGTTGGAATGTGCAGTTATCTGGGGGTTTCTGGGTAATTTGATTTGTTTTTTCTCTCCTGTATGTTATCGTGTAGGTTTATTTGGCCTGGAAGCTGCCCCTTGTACAAATTTGGACAACATCAGGCGGACTTGCCCTTTGGCTTTACTGGAGAACAAAGAGTATGACACCAGAACTCAACTTCTGAAACTTTCAATTCTTGAAAGGAAATTTTGATCAGACATCCTGCTGGGGAGATGAGAAATGGGTGACATTTGTGGACATGGGAATGAAAAAGAGGAAGCAAAATAATCTAATTAATGTAAAATGATTAAGAGAAAAAAATACTGTTCCTCCTCCGCTACCCTAAAAACCCAAACCTAAACTAATTTCCCCAAATCCCAAACTAAATACATTTACTGTTCTATAAAGGACAGTCTAAATTGTGATTTATTTTTTTCTCCTGAGAAAGTAGTGAGAAATATTTAGTTGGGGTTAAAGATTTCCTATTCTGTCTTGGATACTGTCTTTGAAAACCTGTTTGAAGCAGAGGGCATAGAGAGCAATTCCAGGAGCCAACACAAAACAGAAGCCTATCAGCACTGGAGGCCACAGTTTTGTTGTTGCTGATGTTGTTTTTACATTACTTTATCGGGAGTCAAGGCATACAAGGTACATGTACTGTATCAGAGATGTTAGCTAGTATTTTGATCGAACAGTAGAATTGTCTTTATTGTCTCGAATTGCAAAATGGTAGTAAGTATAGCAACATGCTGCTGCTTTTAAGATTTTGTTTTTATTTTCTATACATGCCATTTCACTGATCTGGTTGAATTGTAATCCCAGAAGCATATATCAGTGCTAGAGAAATGCTGAAGTTTAGAGTGAATAAATCAAGAACATCTAAAGTTCTCAGGCAGGAGTACGTCCTTCCATTCACCCTGACTGACTCCTTGGCAATGTTTATATGTTTAATAGCATGGCTCTGTTAGATTTTTGGATTAAATTTGGAAAAACAAAAGGAAAAATAGTTGAGTCTATCTAGTCAGGACAGGTCTTCTGGAACAATACAGTTGCATTGGCTAGTCCAGAGATTTGAGCTTGACAAGCCACAGATGCTCTGAGAGACATCTCTCCTTAGAGCCCTTGAAGGAAGAGAGAGCGTCAGGCAGTTTTGTAGGTACTGAGTGAGTTCTGCAGGCAACAAGATGCTCATTTTGCCTTTTTGCTTTGCCTATTGGATTTCCTCAGCAGAGCTACTTCTTCCATTACAGATCTACCAGGAAATTCACAAGTCTTGGAAGTTAATAGTTTTTGACTTTATCCCACTTATCTTCCTCCCCTTCATCTCTCCCTTCCCTTTCACCTCCCACCACTTGCACTTTCTCTAAAATTTTGTTACAATGAAGTACAAGAATGATAACATTTTGCTCTGGTCAGGTACAGTTAATGACATGTAACTGCTGATTCCCAGAACGAGAGATATAGGAAAGCCGCCTCTGGCTTTGTGTTTTTAACTATGAAATTCTTGTAGAGTTGATTTTATTTTTCTGTCAATCTTATTTACTGTTCAGATTAATCTATACTCAGAAATAAAACCACTGGGTCAATCTGATGTTATTTGTGTAGACCTATGTCTCAATAAATTTCAAATACATACATAGCATGTAATGTCATAGGTGGATTGGGTGTCCTAAAATGAAAATAAAATATATTAAAAATACTTATT
>VZSF01003944.1:296137-395005 GCA_013398295.1 Chionis minor | reverse complement strand
TAAAAATACTTATTAAATATTAATATTTTTATTAATTATTAATATTTAAAATTAAATATTAAAAATAAGGAATGGTAGGTTTGGAGAAAAGGGAAACATGGACTTAGGCAAGAAGGAGGCTTATGAAAAAAGGAATTATGAGGTAGCTTCATTTTATAGAAGACCCAGCTCTGAAGGCATGAAATAGTAGATGAGGCCTTCAAAGGGATCTCAACAGGCTGGAGATATGGGACAACAGAAACCTCATGAAGTTCAACAAAAGAAAATGCCAAGTTCTTGCCCTGAGCAAGAATACTCCCAGGCACCAGTACACCTGGTGGCTGTCCACCTGTAAAGCAGCTTTGGAATAAAGGACATGGAGGTACTGGCGGATATATGGTTGAACGTGAGCCAGCAACACGCTCTTGCAGCAAAGATGCTCAACAACATGTTGAAGTTCATTCAGCAGAGAGCTGCCAGCAGGTTGAAGGAGGTGCATCTTCCTCTCTACTCACTCCTGGTGAGACACATCTAGAGTGCTGAATCCAGTACTGAACATCCCAGTATAAGTGAGTGAGTCCAGTGAAAGACCATGAGGGTCACTAAGGGACTGGAGCATTTATCTGACATGAGAAGAGACTGAGAGAGCTGAGGCTGTTCTTCCCTTGAAAAGGAAGCCTGTTAGGCCATGCTTAACCTAACAAGTATTTGATGCAGAAAAAACAGATCAGTAAATACAAATAATTGTTACTGAGATCCCTATATTTCCACTGTTTGTGGTTCAGGTGTTTTACTTCAAACTAGATTTAATCTACTTTGAACAAGATATTGATTCCTTGATCCAAACTGCCCTGCCATACATACACCGAAAACTGTTGAAAAAACCCCAGTCATTGGATAAGCTGCTTTTGTGTCCTTTTGGGATTTTGATTAGACTTGATGCCCCCGAAGCAGATCACCCTGCTTCATTTCTTTCAAAAAGAGACAGTTTTATATGCACCAGAACAGTTCTGTCAATCAAGTCACTGCTCAGTAAATGTTGACAGCACAGGGACATCCTTAGCCATGGCTAGTGACACTACTGGTCTGGACAAATGCAGTAATGTATAGGCACAATCTCTCAGTCTCCCAATGGAGCAGGAGAGGAATGGTATCGTAAAAGCAGTGCAATTAACCTTCCATGAGGAGGAGAGGTGGATTTCTAATCCCATTGTGACACTGGGATGTATGTAACTGGAACAAGGACACTGGACCATAGTAGGAATTGGCCTTTTTCTGATAGTCTAGAGGACTTACACAGGAACTATGCCACCTCCTTTCCTCTTTGCAATTGATGTGACAAAAAGAACATCATCCGGCTGCTCAGAAGGCAGCAGTGACACAGCACTAAAATGACTGTTAGTAATGAGTCCCAGCAGCCACAGTGCCCTAAGCAGTACTGAGTGTCACTGCCACCCTTTAGCTGGGAATTCTTCCTTTTTCCTGCAGAAGAAAGAAAGCATTGCAATGCTCTCAAAAGGTGTTAGAAGCTGCCCACATCCCTACAACTCAAATAGAGCATGATTTCTATGTGAATATGTCAATTCTGTTTCAATGTGAATATGTCAAAGAACACCAGTCTGAAAAAAAGTTTGAAAGAAAGTTTTTGGTTCAACTGTTACCGTAACCAAATGAAGATTGTTTGACCATAGCTGAAATACATACTAGCACCGGAATAGTATCATTTAGTTTGTGTTTTCTATTCCAAACTTAATCCAGGTTCAGTCCAGTAGGTAGAATCTTCATGTTCCTTATACTGTTTTGTGAATTTTACCACATAGGTTAGAACTCAAAAATGTCAACGAAATTTTCACTAATTTTCTTGTTCCCTAAAATTTTATTTTCCTCCTTTTATATATGTTTGTAATAACAATGGCAAAAAGATACATTCCGACAGTCTATGATGTCTCCTGGAAGTCTTAATTCTTTCTGCTGACTTCATCATCATACACTTGTCATCATCTACAATATTATGGTGCTTCTACTGAAGTCAAATTGATCATACTGAAAGGTTGTTACTATGGCTATGCTATTATAATGATATAGATGTCAATATACACCAGCAACATAAGACATGTACCATTTACAACTGTATGCCACTTAAGTAATAGTTTCAATAATGGAAAAAGAAATTGCCATAGCAAAATTTGCTTTATGACAAAATGTACAGTCTCTGTTTTTAATACTACAGTTTTTAGCTTCTGTACAGTATATGTGTAATCTTCTTAGCTGTCTAAATTCTCCTCCTTACTAGCACAATGTGTAGTTCTGGAAGCTCTCCACTCTCAGTATATTTTGTCCCTTGCTGAACAATCAGTAGTTGTCTCCTAATTTAGGGGATTATCTTGAACTGCTATTTTTAAAGAAAGCTTCCTTCTTTAGAAGGAATAAATTTTAAACACAAAATTGTCCCATTCTTGTGTCATTGTAATCATGTCATCAACCATTCTGAGTCACTTCTTTATGCCTTTTGCATTGCAGATTACAATTCACACTTCTCATTTTGCCTATAAAGTTCTAACTGACATAGACTCTAAGCATCTCTCTGACCTGGCTTTATTCCTTCTCAAATTTGAGATGTATTTCAAGGCAAAGTCGCAGGCTTGGTAAAAGCCAAAAAGAAGAGGAATGGACCACCATTTAGCATTTGCTCTGAAGCCTGATGAGGTCTGCCTTTTCCTTTACCTGCTTGGCTGGTTCTGACACAGAACTTTTTCACAGAAAGAAGAGAATCAGAGGGGCAAGAACACTTTGGTAACTATTAACTGTAAGAACCAGTAATTTATCCGTACAAAGCAAGGCCTTGCAGCACTATTTGCCCAATTACATATCTAGAGGAAAACTGGGGAATGCCAACATTTTGGTTCAGTCTTTAGTCCTCTAAAAAATGTTAAACTCATTATTCTTGCTAACAGACATATTAGTGATGTCTTGCCTTTGCTAATGGTAGGTGTGCTTCTCTGGAACTAGTGTAGGCTCTTTTCTCTAGAATTTTCCCAACCAAAAATCTGCCTCAAGCTTGTTCCAAGTGATCCCAGGCACCAGCTTGAAATCAGTCTGCTCCTGAGTAGAAATCAAAACTTCTAGGCCTAACCTAAATCTCTCATTTTTTCACCTTCTGCCCTACTGACTTCATCTGAACTGTTTCAGACAATACAGAGACAAGACAAACACAAAACTCAAATTTTACCCAGATTCTTGGCTTTTGGACTTGACAGGAGGCAATCCTCTACAGAATGAAATAAAAAGATATTGTGTTTGTTCTGTCTTTGTCTTTAACTTCAATACATTGCTTCTACCAGCTTCTCATTTCAAGAATGTTGATTCAAACTACAGCCTGAATCAGAGAAAAAGATTTCAAGCTTTATCAACCTCTGTTGTGGTTTAACCCCAGCTGGCAGTTAGGACCATGCAGCTGCTGGTACAGAAGAGTAGGGAGAAGAGAGAAAAAAGGATGGGAAAAGAAAGGAAAAAACTTGTGGTTTGAGATAAAGACAGTTTAATACAACAATAACAGAAAAATGAATCATAATGGTAAAAGAATATACAAGATAAAGTAATACAACGCAAGTCACTCTCATCACCCAGTGAACTGGTTGCCCATTCCGAGCAGTGACAGCAGATCCCCACTCCCTGACCAACCCCCATTTATATACTGAGCGTGACGTTTATGGTATGGAATATCCCATTGGCCATTCTAGTGTTCTGTCTGTGCTCCTTCTCACTTCTATGGGAAGCTGAAAAAAAGTCCTTGCATAGTATAAACATTGCCTAGCAACAACTAAAACAATATGCATTATTGACATTCTTTTCGTACCAAACCTGAAATACAACAACCACTAGAAAGAAAATCAACTCTATCCCATCTGAAACCAACATATCCTCTATCAGGTTAGCTAAAAGGGTCCACTTTCCTTCACGTATTCTGTCTTCTAAATCAATCTCCTCTTTGCTAGCCCTTCTTCTTTATTATCTCCTAAAAAAGACAGGACCCCAACTGCCAAAGTGGAGGCAGTAGCACCATTTCCAGCAGATTGCTAACCTAATGGGAAGATTTTAAACTAGGTTGTTCAGGGATGGTGACCAAAGCCTGGGGAGAAGCCATAGTACAAGGAGGAGTGAGGAAACACCCAGAGCAAAAGAGCCCATCTGGTGCGCCTCAACACAAAGATGTGCAGCTTAGGGAACAAGCAGGAAGAATTAGATATCTGTGCACAGTCATGCTGGAAACTGGTAGGTGGGATCACACAGGAGGATTCCCTAAGGTCAAGGAGGCCCAAGCCAACTAGCAGATCAAGATCTGCATCCTCAGAACACAGGAACAGTTCACTCTAATGTGCAGGATGTCAAAAGTCTGGGGCAGAAGGCTAGCATGGCTGAGCTCAACTTAAAAAAGAAGTGTTCAGAAAGTGGAAGGTGTACAGTCTACCTGATAGGAATATAGTGGCCTTGGCCAGGCATGTAGGGTTGCAGCTGGGATAGTTAAAGCTTAAATGTAATTTAAACTAACAAAGGATATGAAGGGCAACAAGAATAATCTCTGTAAGTACATCAACAGCAAAAGTATGGCTAATATGGCTCAAACACTCAGTGGGTCTGCAGACCCAATGATCAAAACCAAGGCTAAGTTACTTGTGGCCTTTTTTTGCCCTGGTATTTACCAGCACAGTTTGCTCTCTGGCCTCCCAGGTCATTGTGCCTAGTGGCTGAGTTTGGGAAAGCCTTAGTTTGGGTATTATCAATGGTAAAGCAAAACTGAATCATGGAACACTAAGGCAACTGAATATACATAGGACTGTGAGATCAGATGGTGGTCACTATAACCACTCCCATCCAAGGGTGGTTATAATGAAGATGGAGTTTGACTCTTCGAATGCACAGGAAAAGAACAAGAAGCAACAGACACAACTTGCAACATTAGAAATTCTGATCAGATACCAGGAATAAAATTCTCCCTCATCCATAGTGAGGGTGGTCGAGTACGGGACAGGTTCCCAGAGAGGTTATGGGATCTCCATCTTTGGAGATATTCAAAACTTGACTGGACATTGCCTGAGCAACCTGCTCGAAGTTGGCCCTTTTGTGAACAGGGGATTAGACCAGGTGACCTTCAAAGTTCCTTTCCTGCCAAAATGATTCTGTTGCTCTCAATCTCAGTGGGAACTGACAAGGAACTGAGGCTTTGCCTTTGTACTCCCATACTTACTTTCTCTCTTCCCTCTTCTTCTTTTTCCTGAAGTGTTTATGTCTTCCCTGATCTCAGTGTATTCAGAATAAATAGTTATTTAGGAAGTCAGTCTGTCACATACCCTTAGGAGCGACATATTTATGTTATTTATAATTAAGGCCGATATGCATCTTCCTTCAAACACTCAAAAATGCTCTTTGGGTGGCTTCAAAGCCTGCTTTTAGGCTTGGATAATATTCAAGCAATAAACAAATGAGTTCCAATTAACAGTGTCAGTGATGAATGTTGAATTCATATTTTACTTCAACGTTGCCTCAGAATTCAATTGTTTTGGGAGTGATTGCATACCATTTCACAGATATTTTTGAGCTCATTCCAAGTCAGCCAAGGGCTACGTTGTCACAGCAATATGATTCTGATCCATTACTGAAATATCCTGCCTTTCATATAACAAGTCAGTGGGTAAGAAGCAGGGAAACAAAACCCTGAAAAACGAAGAAAAGCTTTGTTCTTCTTGGAGGAAACTAGCTTTGATGGATTTCAGGAACAAGTGAAGCTCTCCTTCCCAGTCCTGTGGAGCTGACTCTCATCCCCCCCAGACATCAAGGTTTCTCCTGTTCCAGCCCCATGGATGTGGTGGCTTCCTGTGTCTGAGACCAGCCAGCAATGAGGCTGAGCATGTATTCCTGGTACATCTGTACCACCATCTCCGTCCCCTGTCCCCCACTCCCCTGCCTCATATACACATGAACATACATGCATCCTGAGTTTCTTGATTTTCAGTCACTCCAACATTCCTGGATGTCCCAAATATCAGAATGGGTTTCAAGTCCACCTGATATCCCCGCCTGGATCCCGGGTCTTTCACTCCGTTGCTGGCTCTAACCTTGTGCCTTTCAAAGTGCTGTTGTCATCCTACTACACTGCTATTTCATCTTCAAGTTTCATAGTTGTTCCCCTGTCTCAACTGGTTTCAACCAGTTTCTAGCTTTGGACATTCAGACTCTCCTGGGTCCCCAGACCTGTTGCCTTACTCTTTGGCAAGGCTGACTTGAAGTTTGCTGGAAATTCACACATGTAGGCTTAGAATAGGGTGTGAACTCCCCCAAAAGACAGTTACAAATGAGATTTAATATAGGATGGACTGCAATAATCAAGAGCAGGGCTTGGTGTGACAAGCATACTAACCACCTACTACCATTTGCCTCTCTGTATTTCTTATATTTTCCCATGTATGTTCCTCCCCAATCCTTCTCTTTCCTTGCCTTTGTCCCTTCCCCTAAACATCCTAAAGGAAGCTTTATACAATTCCAGAAGTATTTCTGCCTTGTCCCAAAGTTCTCTTCCACTTCTGCACCACAGAATAGGTTCTATAACCTATTAAAGCAATAATCCCCCACAGTTTGCATGTTGTGCACAAGGGACAATGCTTGAGCATCCTGTGATGATCTCAGCAATTCAGTGTTTCAGCTTGTGCACTTCCGCCCATCACTGTTCCCCTAATCATAGTGGGTCTTTGCTTTAATTTGAAAAATCTTTATTTATATAATCTAACAGGGAAGGAGAGGTTACCTTGATTTTTGAGTGGTTATATATATATATATACATATACATTTTGTTAAATGTACTTCTGATTGTAAACAGGTGATCTACCTTTAATGTACTTAGAGGTTCACACTCTTTATGCTCTAGTGAATATATAAAAGTGTGCTTTGTTTTGTATGAGTTAAGAAAGTTTATTCAGAGGAATACAGAAGATGGATCTTCCAGAAGTCCGAAAACAGTAACCTAAGTCCCTAAGAACTGTGGGGTTTGGTCCAGTCAACTTTTGTGGACCCCCGTTCAAAAGCTCAAGGCTCTTCCCTGTGTGAGGAATCTATATATCTCAAACTATGATCTTACACTAGGGACAAGAGACTCAACTCCAAGCTGTTTTGTGATGTTAAATAAGTGATTTTCAACCTGTAGTCTACAGACTATTTCTATGGATCCTGGAAAAGGACAAGTAAGAAATGCCTGCCACTTGCTTTTATGGTTAAATTCACTATCTTGTTGACTACATCTTCAATGGAAAAATTTTTGCCATTTACCAATATAACCCCAAGTCTTTACTTTCCTGCGTCCTCCAGCTGTTCAAAAGTAAGAAATATGCACATTTGAGAAAAGCCTGAAAGATACACATACCAAAACTATTACTTCTGCAGGTGAAGAAACCCACTGTTTAGATTGATAAGTTAGCAAGCTCACTCAACCTGTAACATAAAAGATAGTTTCTATTTTGTAGAAAATACTATTACTTTGGAAATGAATGTGGTAGAAAATTCTCAAAAATTCCAAGAGAAAAAGATGAAATTTTGGTTTTAGAGAGAAAACAAACAAAATTATAATGAGAATTAGAGAAATTCTGAGAAGCATCAGCTTGACTAACAATTGTCGAGACTAATATTTATGAAGAGGAGAACCATCACAACTGTCAACATCACAAGCTTCTAGCCTGAAGATCTTTTTCCACAACATGGTGAATGCCTGATGGTGAATCATATTAACAAATATCCCCAAAAGGCAGTGAAATATACGCAGGTAGAAACAAACTATCTCTACCATTGAAAATAACTTTTTAAAATGTTGCGAGATCTACTGAATGCTTGCATTTAATGTCTTTTCAGTCTTTACACAATGATGCAGGTTAAAGAAATAATGTTATTGTCACTTCTCAAATAAGATTAAGACAGACAAATCCTTTGGTAACCATTTGAACATGTCAAACGTGAATTAAATCTTTACAGAAGCCTCAGCAGACTTAAACTGAACAGAATGTTTGTGCATTTATTTAGTAAGAAATATCATTGCATTTTCTCTGCTGTTAAACCTGACCCCTGGTTACCCACTAAACATTATATTAAACTTTTATAAGTTGACTGGTGGACTTTTACAATGATCCATAAGATTCATTAGTCTCCACACAGAGAGAACCAGTAGAAAATGATATAATCTCAGCCTTCAAGCTCACATGAAATACATTTATCTAGCAACAGAGGAACACTTTGTGACACTAACTACTGACGTATCTGTGCCATTTTTCACTGGCTTTGCCAGATTTTGTGAAAAGCATCACTTTGGGGGATTTTCTGCTGTTCCTTCACCATGCTAAAATACAACTTTAAAAATGACTAGTATTCAAAGATATTTGAGAGAGGGAGCAAAAGAGGGAAAAAGTGTATAAAAATGTAACAAAACAAGAAATGCTAGGAGGGCACATATATGAAAGAATGGTGTAACTGGTCGCTGTCAGACACAAGTTATTTGGTTTGTAGAGCTAACTGGGTCCAGTACAGCTGTCCTTATGTTCCCATAAAAACACAGCAGGGCAGAGAACAGTAGCTATAACATCATCACATGTTTATCCCCACAAGCAAAAGACATCCACAACTGCAAGACTCATTGGCTCTGTCCATAGTTCCTGTTGTGGTGGTTCATAAAGGCACCCTCAAGACCAAGCTCAGCTACTGTGTGTGCTCTCCTATGGCCACAGGCAAGGGCGCAGGCCGAAATGCACTCCAGGGAGCACATTGCTGCAATTGCCTGGTAGGTTAGCAAGCTGCCAGGGACAGATGCACAAGGCTGTCCACCAGCTCTCCCAGCCACTGAAGCTCTTGTGTGGATAGAGGCAGATGGGGGATGGAGCAAGTAGTGCTGCTAGCTGCTCCTGGGACTGCCTTTATTAGGGAGGAAAGATAAAGTGTCACACTTATGGCAGCCACATGCTTGTAATTACAGTCTCCTGAGAAGCTGGGCTGGAGAGCAGGCTACACATAACTGTATACAACTAGAAAAAGTACATGGCTCACTGAACAGTAATATCTTGTCTTGGCACTTCTACATAAGAGGAAACTTTGCTAATAGTGGTTGGAAAAAAATAGGATGTTTTAATTTTGTGCTCTAACTCTGAATCTGTGTCCCAAAATACAATGGATTGTTTCCTCCCCAAGGCAGCGAGGACATATGGCTCTAACCAGCCCTTACCCAACATGCAGGGCGCCCTTCCTCTTCCTTCTATGCTCCAGCAGTGTGGGACAGAGAGGGCACTGTCCTTCAGTTGGCTCACACCACAGCTGTAGTTCAAGTGTTTGGTCACTGAGCTGGTCTTTAAACAACTGTGGTAGAGAGGCTTACCTCCTGCTTACATTAGGACCCAGGACTGATGCCCAGGTGAAGGGAGTGTTGCTTGTAGCAGGACCTCTGGCACTTTGACAACAGTGTTTACAGCCTCAAAAGCTCAAAAATAAAAAGGGCTCTCAAAAAAGCCTTATGGCCAGTGAGTTCTTACAGCTTTTACTCATAAACTCTTGTGTATCTGAGATCCCTGGCAGAGACACTAAAATCAAAAAAGGGAATAAACTTGAGAAATTAAAAAGAACCCCAACAAGTGGGGATTCTTTGGTAGCATATGTTGACTACTTAACTAGACAAGATTATCCAGTTTAAGATGGATTCCTATATCAGTTGGTCTGAGCTGGAAGGTAAAATGGGTTAAGGTGTTAGTATATGCTTTCTCCATCCTCTACTAGAAAAAGTCTTTCTAGAAGGCTTGCAGGACTTGCGAAAGGTTTTGATCTGCTTTCACATACCTTGTATGCATGAATATGATCATATATCTCAGAGTGCTCCTCCTTTTACTTGCATTTGTATTTACATAATTTCTACATTCATATACCATTACACTTGTTTACTGTATCATTGCTAAAGTTAGACCTTGTGAAGTATTCAGTGTCAATAGAGGCTGACTTCGCCAGTGTTTCACAAGAACACAGAATGGTGAAATATCACTCATGCCTCATCCAGCTGTGTACTAATTGAACGTATTAATGCAGTACAAGTTATCCTGTTGGCAAAAGCATATGCTGCCTTATATGTCTACAGTCATACAGTAACTCTCACCCAAATATATTTCTGAACCAGTAGCATTTCTTGGGCACTGAAATGTTTATGGCTTACCAAACTTTAAAAAAAACATTACCAGAAAGTAACTAAACATCCAAGACAGCTGTGCCAGAACATTCCCAATTATAGATGCCCCTTCCTTGTAGGGGCCTAGGGCTGTAATCAGTCTGCCCACCAACCCTGTTGGGAGAAAGACCTCACTGTTTTCTTTCCCCAGGACTTTTCTGAGTTATGGCCAGTGTTTCTCTCAAAGGCAGTTAAGGTTGGAGATGTACTACCTCTCATTATCTGGTGTTGACAGCTGAGTGAGTGCAGCGCTGACCACATTGTGGTGGGTTAAACTTGGCTGGCTGCTAGATTTCCACCAATGTTCTCTTGCTCCCCCTCTGCAGCAGGACAGGGGGGAAAAAATAAAATGAAAAAACTTATGGGGATCTTGCTTGCTAATAACTGTCATGGGCAAAACAGACTTGAATTGGGAAAGATTAATTTATTTTATTGCCAATTAAAAATATAGTAGGCTGGTGAGACGCAAAGACAAAAACTAAAACATCTTCCCTTCATGAACTCCATACTTCCCAAGCTCAACTTCAGTCCTTCATTCCTGACTCTTCTACGTTCTCCCCTCATGAGTAGAGCAGGTGGGATGGGGAATGAGGGTTGCAGTCAGTCCATGACACTTTGTCTTCATTGTTCCTTCCTCCTAACTTTTCCCCTGTTCCAGTGTGGAGTCCTTCCCATAGAATACACTCCTTCATGAATTTTCCAACACGGGTCCTTCCCATGCGCTGCAATTCTTGAAGAATTTCTCCAGCATGGGTCCTTTCTGTGGGGTACAGTCCTTTTCAGGAATGGATTGCTCCAGTGTGGGTCCCCTATGGGCCATAGGTCCTGCCAGAGAACCTCCTGCATGGGCTCCTCTACACAGGCCACGGTTCCTGCCAGGGGCCTGCTCTGGTGTGGACTCTCCATGGGCTGCAGCTTCCTTCAGGGTATGTCCACCTACTGCTGCATAGGACTGTCCAGGGGCTGCAGTGGCGATACCTGCTAAACCATTGTGCTCCATTGGCTGCATGGGAATTCCTGTTCTGGAGCACATACTCCCCCTCCGTCTTCATTGAACTTACTGTCTGCAATGCTGCTTCTCTCACATTGTTCTCACTCCTCTGTTGTACATCTTTTTTTTGCCCTTTCTTGAATATGTTATCACAGGGGCAGCACCAGCATTGCTGGTGGGGTCAGCTGTGTCCTGTAGTAGGTCAACAGGAGCTGGCTGGAACCATCTGTGTCTAGACTGGTTCCTGGTTTCTTCTCACAGAGGCAACCCCTGCAGGCCCCCTGCTGCCAAAATCTTGCCAGGTAATCCTAATACACCCCTTTCCCGAACCCCTGGGAAATATGAGGTGAGCTGGACAGGAGCTGTGACAGTAAGCAGAAATGGAATCCCCTGGGACAACAGTTAATCTGGTCATTAACATCAAGCCTAGTGTGGAGATGAAGAACAGGACCTTTGAAACACCAGTGAATAAGTATCCTAGATGGGAGTTTTGCTGGGCTGTTATTTCGCAGCATCGTCAGCTCTGGAGAGACACAACAGTGCCTCTTGGGAAGCCAAGTGGGCTAATCCCTGTCGTAGCAAACAGCCCCTACTATGTCTCTGGAAGCTCTCAGGCTCTCATCTATACTTATAAAACTGATGCTGAGAAAGCTTAGTGGGACCCAGTGCAGAATGAGCATGACTTGTATGGTTAATGACCAGGTGACCAGGTTTGGTATTGTTTTTTCACTGCTCTGGACCCCATGGTTATCCAGACAGCGGTGGAGTTCGGACTTGTCCACATACTTCTCCATCCCTAGTCCTCTCACCCTCATTAAAAACTCAGGCTGGCTATTACTCATATTTTCTGTTTTCCCTTTTTTTTTTTTTCCCCCAAAATGGAGCAATTAAGATATGTATTCATCTAATGCCTCCTATTTTGTCAAAGTTCTTCTATGGTTCTCTTTCTCCTTTGGTTAAAAGACCTCTTGTTGGCCTGGAGCTGTAAGGCTCTGGTGGCACCTTCTGCTCTATAGCCCAGGTGTTCTTCTTTGCCTCCTCTGTCTCCTTCCTCCCCCCTCCTGGTAGTAACCCACACTCTGCCTCTCACAGCCACTGGCAAGATTGTGCACTGTTCAGCTGTAAAGTCTATAGTTCATTTTTCCAGAGTATATCCAAGGCACTCCTCAATCCATGCAGACACTAGTAGCTTCTGATGTAGTTGTCATTGTGGCTTTAGGGGTGCAGATATATCTGTTGGTTAGCTGTGAACTCTGGTATGTGCTGAAGGAGTTCGGTAGCTTGCAGAGGTCAGTGCTGGTGAGACAAGCAATTAGTGCAATGTAGTGTGGTATAACCCGGCCTCAGTCTCCCTAGGCTCCCCACATGGAAAAACACAAACTACACCAGAGTGTGATTGAGAACAATTTCATCTTCTGAATGTCCCTGGCAATTGCCTCTCCTCCATTGACAGCAAGTGTCACTAATGGCAGTCCCTTTCTAACTTAACCATTGCTTTAATAGGAAGTGGGAAGGTGGGCATCAAAGGAGAATACAGTAGAGATGGAGAACAGAGTAAAAGGGTGAGAAAAGAAGAGTTGCAGATAACAAGCCAGTGTTATTATGGAGTTATGCATTAGCTGCAACAAGTCACTGATAGGACAAAGCAATAACAGCAAAAAAAAATCCTGTAGACAGATTAGATTTTAATATTTTTTTCTTCACACATCTTTATAAGCTGTTAATTTCCTAATCATCAGAAAAGAGTAGCATGGAAAAAGCTGCATAAAAGCAAAATATCTCTTTGTTAGCTGGATTGCATTTTTGCCTGGAGCTTTCTATATTCCTTTAGTGTCACTGAGCAATGGCTGCTGAAGTGCCAGTGAAAGTATTTATTGCTATCCTGTATATGTCACTGCCCTGCTGCCAGTGGCATGTGTTCTCATCAGTCAAACAGAACTACCCACCATGTTTGATTTACTGTCACTGAATCAAATCTATTTGTGGTTTTCCATAATATAAAACATTTTGCTAGAGATTAATTTCCTGATTTGCATATTGCTCTTGGGAGCTATATCATTATTTTCCTTGATGGATTCATGTTGAAGTAAAGAAAGATGCAACTTGATTTTTCCTCTGTATCCAAGGTGGGGTCTTGCTCTTTGTTATCTGACCTTTATATTAACTCTTCCCCTTGCCAGTCTCAGAGGCATTACTCATATTTGTGTCTGCTAGTGGAAAATTAAGTGATTTCAGCTCAGTCAGGGCAGTATGAATAGACTCCCAGAACACCTGGTGAATGTACTAGCATATACCATGTTTCTGATCTTGGCATTGTTGCCTTTTCTTAAGCTTGCTGCTGTGAACCTGCTAGAAAATAAAATTGTGTTTGTTCACTGACATCTGTTTCAACTTATACTCCAGAATATATTTCCACTTGGAAAAATGCCTAAAAAATTGGTGACTTGTAAGGAAGGTTGTTAACGTACTGTAAAGTTGGTTAAATTATATGAGATTCAAAATATTTTGGACTGTGCTAACTGGAATTTTCCACACATAAGGAAAATATTTATTAAAAAAATAAAAGTTTATAATCTAGTCCTCTTTTAATACTCATAACCTATTGCTATCTGGGATGGTTGCCAAAGCAGTGATTTGTAACTTCTCAATTCACACAGGTAAACACTGGATTAAATTTGGTTTGGTAAAACCAACATTCTTGCTTGAGCTATCAAAATCATTTAACTGGGTTTCTTTCATTATAGATGTTACAAGAGCTGCAGATTTTTATCTTGCTTACAACATTGTGAACCTGATATTCCTCACTAGTATCAGTTTTATCACAGATGAGAACTGATTAAAAGTTGGATTACAGAAGTACCGTACTGGTCAAGGGAAACCTTGAGATAATACAGTCATGAAGTGGGTCTCAGCGTCCGTTTAATCTGGTCAGTACATCATTTGCTTGCAATATCTTCTCATGCTTTTCACGCTATGAGAATTTGCCCCAACAAAATCAGCAGAATAAAATAAAAACACAGGGGACTCCATTCAGTCCCACACATAAGATTCCCAGAGGGGTCTAGCCTGGCTTCTAACTAGTAGTCCGAAAGGCAAAGGTTTCTGTAGGTGTCATGTTATATCCATTAGTCTCATGCAGGTATGTCAGATATCCTGGGACACCTGAAATGGCTCTAGGAGCATGTGCTTGGGCACCTAAGGCCCTGACTTAAGCGCCTAGACTCTGTAGGACACGGCATCTGGAGACCTTTGCAGTTAACAGCTATACCTAGTAAGCTGGAAAGCGTTTCGAAGTCCTTTTCCTATTCTGAACAGGGATTTAGTTGCATACATTTAAGTAACTGGTGACATGAAGGGTACCAAAGACATCTTTATGAGACTGGCACACATGACACAAGGCCTTTGGGGGACCCCTGCTCTCCTGGTGGGCGTGGGGGGAGGCAGGGTGGCTCAGCGGCACCAGGTGCTTCTGTGCAGGCAATTGACTCTAGTCCTAGATCTCTGTTGACCATTAAAGCAGCTAATAGTGCACAGGTATGCATCTAGACTTAGACACCTAAACTATATGTGGCCAGTTTGTAGCTGAATCCAGGTATTCTCAAGAAAAGTTAAATATCAGTCTCAGGGATTTCCATGTATCTACATCTAGAAATGAGGTAAATTTTTGAAAGAGACAACTTCCTAGACCACTTATGAGACCGCGCTGTCTGTCTGTGTCTGTTGCCAATATTGTTGAGATATTATGTTGTGTGAAAAAAAGGAATTGCTATCACAAAGTTAAAGATTAGAGTAATTCTTTAGTAGAAAGAGCTGGAGCCCAAACCTTTTTGACTTTTTTCTATATAGCGGTGCATTTTTCAACACTAATGAAATGAGTTCAATATCTGCAACTACCGCATGTTTTAGTAGTTTTCTCTTAATTAACATGGTACAGCTAGATCCTGTGTTGACTGGTACACAGATGTTGCCACTGAAAAATAGATATTGGACAGTGTGATTAATGAAGACAAAGTCCCTTTACTGATACAGACTTTGCCTCATTTGCTCTGAGTTCAAAGCAGGTGAATGACAGAGCTTTCATACGGAAAGCTCTTATAGGACTGTGTTTAGTGGTGTGTTTGGAACACAAAGTTGTTAATCAGTTTCATGTTTTCATCAGCAAGGTTAATTAAACACCTTGTGAGATTAGATGTAAGCTTGTAGCCCATCTTTCTTCAGAACAGGAAGAGGCATGCTTGGAGTTTATCTCCAGCTAAGGAGAGTTTAACTCAAATTCTATTCACTTAACATGCCTAAATCAATTTCTCCAAAAAATCCCCTAAACCATACACATTTCAGACTGCATTTCAGGTGTGCATGGCATAAAGTCATTAATCTTTTCCCCAGAGTTGTACCTCAGGGTCTTTTTTTCAGATTTGTGTTGGAAGATGCTTTTGGTGTTCTTTGACCAATGCACAAAGATCACCAAAACTTTCCTCCTCTTCCTGCTGTCCTCATTCATTTTCTTTGAAGATTACAGGTAGAATTTTTCCCTTTTAAGATCTTGTCTGCTGTTGAAATTAGTTAGGATGTTAACTAAGGCAAATTCAGAAGCTGATGGGAATCGACACAATTTGTAATAGTTTAAAACAAGATTGAAACGTAACACTATAAATGTTAGATTTTCAGAGGCAATATGCTATATTGGTGTATATGGAGAGGGGATGGAAGAAAAGCTGGAGTTAATCTAATATTGTGGAAATATCTGAAAAAATAACACAAGAATAAATCACTAAAATATTCTACAGATTTCAGAGAAAGAACTAATTAAAACCAGTAATAATTTGTCTAACACAGATGCTGTCCTACAGAAATTGTATATTTAGGGCTGTCCATTTTTCTGCTCTGACAAATTTTTGGCAGGGATTGTGATGCAGCTTTGTGACAGAACACACTTTTCAATGCTGTGTGCCACCCTAGCCTGAGAGGAATTGTGTCTCTCATGACAGAACAGTGCACAGAATCCCTTTTGACCTCTCTCTCACATCACAGAAATGCAATGTAAAGCAACCTCGTGTGAGCTTATGCTGCTAAGATAATCACATTCCTGAGATGGGTTGGGATGTATTAAACAGTTTTCTGATATAAGAAATACTGCTGATGAAAATCAATTAACTTTGTAGAGTACAACTGAAAACAAGAGCAATGGACTCCAGGAATATACTCTGGGAAAGTGTTACTAGCCTATATAAAATACAGAACATGGATGACAAACTTTTTCACATGGGCAACTGCCAAACAATGAATCTGACTAATCAGGAAAATGATGTTTAATGAGACAGGAGAACAGGTGAAGTGCCTGAGGAGTGGAGTAAAGATAATGTCACTCCAGTCTTCAAAAAGGGCAAGAAGGAGGATCCAGGAAAATACAGGTCATTCAGCCTCACCTCCGTCCCTGGAGACATGATGGAACAGCTTTTTCTGGGCGTCATCTCCAAGCATCTGGAGGAAAAGAAGGTTATCAGAAGTAGTCAACATGGATTCACCAAGGGGAAGGCATGTATGACTAATCTGATAGCCTTCTATGATGGCATGACTGGATGGATAGATGAGGGGAGAGCAGTGGATGTTGTCTACCCTGACTTTAGCAACGCTTTTGACACTGTCTCCCACAGCATCCTCGCAGGTAAGCTTAGGAAATGTGGGTTAGATGAAAGGACAGTAGGGTGGACTAAAAACTGGCTGGCAGATAGATCACAGAGGGTTATGATCAGTGGGGCAGAGTCGAGTTGGAGGCCTGTAACTAGTGGTGTTCCTCAGGGGTCAGTGCTTGGTCCAGTCCTGTTCAGTGTATTCATCAATGATCTGGATGAAGGGGTGAAGTGTACCATCAGCAAGTTTGCTGATGACACAAAGCTGGGAGGGGTGGCTGACACACCAGAAGGCTGTGCTGCCATTCAGTGTGATCTGGACAGGCTGGAGAGTTGGGCAAGGAGAAACTGTATGAAATTCAACAAAGGCAAGTGTAGGGTGCTGCACCTGGGGAGGAATAACCCCCAGTGCAGGTTGGAGGCTGACCTGCTGGAAAGCAGCTCTGCAGAAAGCAACCTAGGAGTCCTGGTGGACAACAGGATGACCATGAGCCAGCAATGTGCCCTTGTGGCCAAGGCGGCCAATGGCATCCTGGGGTTCATCAAGAGGACTGTGGCCAGCAGGTCGAGGGAGGTCATCCTCCCCCTTTATTCTGCCCTGGTGAGACCACATCTGGAGTACTGTGTTCAGTTCTGGGCTCCCCAGTTTAAGAAGGACAGAGAGCTGCTGGAGAGGGTACAGCAAAGGGCTACAAAGATGATTGGGGGACTGGAACATTCTTCTTACAAGGAAAGGCTGAGGGAGTTGGGTCTTTTTAGTCTAGAGAAGAGAAGACTGAGGGGGACATCTCATCACTGCTTGTAAATACTTAAAGGGAGGGTGCCAGGAAGAGGGTGTCAGTCTTTTTTCAGTGGTGCCCAGTGAGAGGACAAGAGGTAATGGGCACAAACTTCAGCATAGGAATTTCCATTGGAACATGAGGAGGAACTTATTTCCTTTGAGGTTGGCAGAGCACTGGAAGAGGCTGCCCAGAAAGGTGTTGGTGTCTCTGACTCTGGAGATATTCCAAACCTGTGTGGACTCCACCCTGTGCAACCTGCTGTAGGTAGACCTGCTCTGGTAGTGGGGTTGGACCAGACGATCTCCCTTCCAACCCCTAACATTCTCTGATTCTACAAGATGGAGATGGATGAAACACAGTTGGAAGGTATGCCACTTACTTGGTGCACCTGGACATACAGAAATTAAACAGCTTAAAAGTCCTCAGAGAACAATAGTGGAGGGTATAAGGAAGACTAAAGCAACAAAGAAGAAATAATTTATTCTTCCTGCTTCAAATGGAGAGCAGGCAAGAAAGCTGTCAATGTTCCCTGAAACAGAGAAAGAAAGTGTGAGAGAACAAACTCAATTTGGGGTGCAGAGAGAATGAAGCTGACTGAATTTTGATGTTAAAGCCACAGTACTGTTTCGACTCTTCCTGTACTGATATTTTCTTCATTAAATTCTCTTTAAAAAAAACCCCTTAGAGTGAATACTTGGCCCCGTGGAAACCAATTAGAGTTTTGTCAATGACTTAAACAGGACAAGCTTTCCATCAAGCACATACAGATTCCTGTGTTCTTCCCTAGTGCTCTGCAGTTCCATATAGCTCTGTGATACATGATGCATCTCAGATTTTATGGAGCACTCTAAATGTTAACTGGTACTAATATTTGGCCAAATCTTTAAATCCTCATACTACTCTGTGAGTACCTGATGCTGTTCAGGTGAAAGAAGTCATGACGTTACCATTGGAGAGGAGCTCAGCCCCAGGGTTACTACAGTCACTGACACACATTTCCCCTCACCACCAGGGAAAAAAAAAGCTCACCTCCAAAACAACAACAAAACTCACCAACAAACACTTTTTAGGTTCTCACTGAGCGCTGTGGAAACACGAGTCCAGCTTGTGTGGGAGTGAGGGCAGGACACACATTGCATAACTGAAGGTTACTGGCCCACCGTTACTTAGATTAAACTTCTTCCTGTTACCCCCTCAATCTGGAGGGGCACAATTCAGAACCAAGTAACTGTAACTCTCCCATAACTACATCGTTTTGAACAACAAATGACTCTGGGACATTTGGAAAGAGTCACTATCAGGCAGAATAGTACTGGGAAAGGCAGTAAACCTTGAACCCTTCCTAGTAAAAGATAGGTAGAAGCTGCTAGTGAGGCCAATGGCTAGAGAATTTTCTGGATTTCCTTTTCAGGGAAGGTGTCGTGATCATGAATGTGATCAGACAACCTGTTCCCCCAATGCCAAATAGGCAAATCAACATCTCAGACTAGTGATGATTCAGTAGCTCTAGGTTGTTCTGAGAGCAGATAGATCTGAATATAGATTTTGCTTTTAGTTAGAAGAGGAACAATAAGCAAATAGGAAAAACAACAAAAGTGTGTGCAGAGATGTCGCTATCACACTTAAGAAAAGGGAATGTGTGGGAATCTAGCAGTACCTTACTACCTGTGTTGAGTTCTTGTCAGCAGAAAGTCTGTTTTGCTTACATTTAACTTAGAAATGGTTGTGTGCTACTGCTGTGTATTGGGTTTATGTGGCAAGGTTTTGGTAGCAGGGAGGCTACTGGGGTGGATTCCGTGAGAAGATGCCAGAAACTTTTTCCATGTTGGATGGAGCCAGTTTCATCTGTCTCCAAGACAGACTCACCGCTAGCGAAATCTGAGCCCACCAGCTATGGTGGTAGCACCTGTGTGATAACATATTTAAGAAGGGGTAAAAAATGCTGTGCAACAGCAGGCAAGAAAGAGGACTGAGCATATGTGAGAGAAATAGCCCTGCAGGCACCAAGGTCAGTGAAGGTGGAGGGGGAAGAGGTGCTTCAGGCATTGGAGCAGAGAGCCCCTGTAGCCTGTGGTGAGGCAGGCTGTCCCCCTGCAGCCCATAGAGGTCCATGGTGGAGCAGATATTCACCCTGAGGCCCCTGGAGGACCCCATGCCAGAGCAGGTGGATGTGCCCTGAAGGAAGCTGTGACCCCGTGGAGAGTGTGTGCTGGAGCAGGCTCCCAGCAGAAGGCCACGAAGAGGAGCCCACACTGGAACAGGTTTTCTGGCAGGATCTGTGGCCCTGTGGGGGATCCATACTGGAGCAGTCTGTTCCTGAAGGACCTTTCCTGTGTAAAGGACCCATGCTAGAACTGTTCATGAAGGACTGTCTCGCATGGGTGAGACACCATGTTTGGAGCAGGGGAAGAGCGTGAAGAGGAAGGAGTGGTAGAGATAAGGTGAAATGTGAACTGACCACAGGTCCCATTCCCCATCCTCCTGCACTGATCAGGAGGAGAAGGTAGAGAAGCCAAGAGTGAAGTTGAGCCTGGAAAGAAGGGAGAGGTGGGAGGAAGGTTTTTTTAGATTTGATTTTATTTCTCATTGTACTGCTCTGATTTGATTGATCATAAGTTAAATTAATTTCCCCAAGTTGAGTCTGTTTTGCCTGTGATGGTAATTGACAATTGACCTCCCTGCCCTTATCTAGACCCGCAAGCTTTTTGTTGTATTTTTCTCCCCCCATCTTGTTGAGGAGAGGGAGTGATAAAGCAGCTTGGTTAGCACCTGATAGCCAGCCAAGGTCAGCACACCATATATTTCTATATTAAAATTTTAACATAAATTTCTGAATCTGGCACCATTTTTTGTTTAATCACTGAAGAAAGGGAAAGGATCTTGTGACTTTTTTTTTATAGCGTGTTACCCGCACATACCACAGAAGAACAGAGGGAATTACTAAAGCCTCTGTGTGGTTTAGAGTAAAGGAGTCTTTCTTCATATTAGTATAGAAACCTTAAGTGACCAATTCAGTGATGTACTCTATTGGGAATATACTGTAGAATATGGTTTGCGACAAACATTTCTGGAAGTGTGAGTTGTTACACATGTGTCAAAGTAGGATATGGCTGTATCTCAAAACATGGTGTAGGCCTTATAAACTGTGCATCATGTTGTGTGGTGGCAGTTCAGTTAAATTCTTCTTTAAAAGTCCCTAGATTCACTCTTCCAGGACTTGTGTGTTGATCTCTGGAGTTATTTACATAATGGCAATAGTTTCTTTGTCTTAGACACCTTGTGGTGCTTCACATTTTCAACTAAGTTTGAGTCATCATACTGTCTGTCTATAGAATGAGAGCTGATAGATAGACGCACAGGGAACTGACCTCTTTTAAATGGCAATGTGTCTGTGATCTCTGATTATCACCCCAGATGTCAACAACAAATATAGCATAAAGATATTCTGAAGAAGAAAAAAGAACTTGCAAGTGTTTCCGTTTACAGAAGTCTCACAAAAACATGTCCCTGTAAGCCAAGCAACAGATGCTTTATTGGCCGGCTGCCATGTTGACAAACTGTCATTGCGTCTTGGTAGAAGATATTCCTCTGTGGCATGCATTGTCTTGTGCATCTGTGCCTGCTCATGGGCCCAGTATGGATTGTCACATTAATTATTATGTATCATACACAAAGAACTTGCAGGAAGAAAAATCTTATAGTGATGTAAATCTTCTGCATAGAGAGTTTCAAAACTTTTATAATGTCATAGCTCTTAAATGTTTCCCAAGTAGTCCTTAATACTGCTGAACAGCCAATCTCAGGACCAGTTTATTAATATGCAGTTTAGGATGTTTCCAGAGCCTGACAAATATAGGTATACCATTAGCTGTTTTTCTGCACCAAATTATAACAAAAACCTCAAAAAGGTTAAGGTAATGATTTGTGAATTAGTATATTCGGAATTTCTTTGTCCAAAGGGTCCCAGATTTGCTCTGCAAGGTGGTTGTTGTCATTTATTGTGACAAATCTGTTTTCAAAACAGATTCTGTACTAATGTGTATTTTTGGAGTCTGAACATTAAGCTCATGTCCTGGCATACTAGCATCATTTGGAGAAAGCCATTCATTTGTCCTTGGCCTAAAAAAATCATACCACTTTTAAATAAGAATAGCAATAGGCAAATTTACAGGTTGTGTATTATTTTGTATTAAGAAATTCTGTTCTCAGGGCCAGACCTCCAAATGGTAACCCTTTCTGGTTCCTAGTATCAAGAGGAACACATCTTCCAAGAGACATCTGCCAAGGGAAGAAGCCAGACTTCTGTCCAGGGTTGTTGGTTAGGACCTATGCTACAACACATGGTCCAGAGCTGTTCAAGAACTCTCAGGTACACTATTACTCTGGAGTGGTGAACACCCAGATTTAATGCACAACGTGTAAACCCGGGCCAGTCATTGTGTGGATGAAACTCATTGTGTCCTAATGTAACCACCTACAACTTGTGTAGTCTACACTGCACGTCTAGAGGTAGATGAGATGATCCCATCACCTATGATTTTACTCTCGATTAGTGAGATCACTTTGGAAGTGCAAAGGTAGGACAACTGTAGCCCTTGCAAGGGTTGGGCAATGGTAACTAGTCTTTGTTTAAAAAATTGTATCACTGTTTTTCTGTGAGCTCAAAAGATGTTTATATATTTGCAAATTAATAAAAATATGTATGGCAGTTCCTGGAAAAAAATATTTTCAAACGGAAAAGCTCATTTGGTTGTAAATGAGGCTCAAATGACTTCATAATAATGAACATGGTCCTACAGATTACACTTATGTCTGTGTTTATATATGTGTCCATACCCATATGCATATGCATAATTCTGAGATGTGAAGATGAAAAAATAACTTCACATTAGAGTAATATTATTCAAGTTTTTAGCCAGAATTCAAAACCAAACTACATTATTACTGAGATCTGAAAATCAGAATGATCTATTTTCTTCATTTATCTGAACTTCACCTAATGCACACCTTGTTTCAGAGTTTTCCAAGAGGTTATAATTATGTGAAGAGATCTGGAATTTCAGTGGTTGGTTGCTAGGATCTTCAAAGGATCCTGCAAGCCTGACTATTCATCTCCCATTAAAGCTGGTATAATTTGGGTACTTAAGTCTCTCTGTTTTCTTTGAATGTTCCAGGCACTTTTCTTCCTAATCCCTCACTGTCACTCATCCCCAAGGATGCACACTTGTAAGAGCTAGGTAGAGAGCTGGGTTCCTAGAGATTGAAGCTTGTTTTTTGGATAAATGTTTACTGAGTAAGTTTTAGTAACTAATTTATACAAATGAAGTCCAAACTGTATTTGTTTCCACCCCTGCAAACCTATATGGTCTTTAAACCATTGGTATTGTTATGCAAAAAAATTTTATGCGAGACACACCAAAGGACCTTAAAAGGATGAATGGAAAGGTTTCTGCATGTTGTGTGTCTTTTTTACAGTGTTCAAACTATTTCCTGAAACAGCGTCAAATCTATAACACTTCAAAGAGATGCTGGGGAGAGATCTAGGGAGTATCCTCCCTCTGAAGTCTTTGAAGGATTGAGAACTGTTTTCAAAAGAGAGAAATCTGATGTTGCAAAAATAGATTTTAAGGACCAGATTCTGATCTTAGTTTTATTAGTGTGTATAGGTGGGTAGATATTCACAGAGGCAATAGAGCATCTCTATAATTACTGTAACTCAAATCAGATTGTATGTAAACTTACTTTCAAGCAGGCTATGGATAACTTCAAAGTCAATTTACAAAACAGCCAGTTTTTCTTTGCTGAGACCAGCTCTCCCTCCAGTCAACAAGAGAGACAAAAACACATCTTGTGGCTGGGGTAAAATTTTAGAGTGACAATGTCAGTGCACAATGATTGATCAGAGTTATTGGTACCTTAAATCTCTGTAATGCATGCTGTTCATTTTAAGCTCATCAAACTGAATAAAAAACATTAATACTTTTTAAAATAACAATTTGTTTTTTAATGTTAATTTCCTTCCCAAAACTGGATGTTACTTAGCAATTCAAGCCTGTAAATCTGTTGGACTAACATGGAATTGTCAAAATATTCAGCGTCAACGTAAACATGTTTGTATAACAGATAGTGAGCAATATCACAGTGTGGTTGCGTGAATTTCTTTTAGCTTTGCCTAATCGATTTCATAACAGACTGATGGCCTGTCTTGTGGTCTAGAGATGTTTTTTCAAATGAGTTCTGACATAAAATATTGCAGATGAGAACACAGATTTGCCAAAGGGTCTAATCAGGTTAAAATAAAAGGGGGAGGAAGGGGAGTACCCACACAGTTTTCATTAGGGTATATACTTAGCTACTTAACTTAGGAACCTTGAGTCATGGTTCCTTGAGCAAGGAACCTTGAGCAACCTGCTCTAGTGAGAGGTGTCCCTGCCCATGGCAGGGGGGTTGGAACTTGATGATCTTTAAGGTCCCTTCCAACTCTAACCGTTCTATGATTCTATGATTCTATGGTCACTGGAGAGAAAAAGGGGTCTGTAGAATGACTCAGGACTCCTGTGTGGCAGTAGCTAGGTCTTACCTGCATGTCTGTGGCAGTCTCTGGAGCGGTCTGTTTCTCTCCGTAGACATGGCTTTGGGGAATAGAGGCTACTCACTGAAGAACCTAAGACATGTTGTTTGTTTGAACCCTTTCAAAAATCCTACTATTTTCCATTTTATACCTGTAGGGATGAAGCTGAAAATTTATTTTTTTGGTGCTTTTGTCACAAATTAGCAACCTAAACACAAATGAATTTGAGGCAGAGAATGATTTTGACTTCAAAGCCCAAGTTGATTTACTACTTGTGAAATCAAAAGCCAGCTCATTCAGTTGTTCCTTAGTCTGGGAGCAAGCGGTTTAGTTTCATGTACTACCATTTGTTGGCTTTTCAAAAATGTCACTGGAAGGTGCTTTCGGGGAAAGTTCCCAACTTGGAACCTCTCAAAATCTGCTGGTTTGAGGCAGAACAAAAGTCTTTGGAATAGATAAATAAGCTCTGAACTCTTGACTTTGAGGAAAAGATACAGGGATCCATGCTGTTGCTTTGTGCCAGGAGTCTGTGTCCGGGATAGCAACTCAAGCTTTTGAACAGAGAGATTCAATCTGTATAATATCCTAGAGTTCTTCCTGAAGCTGCATAAAAGAGATTTTTTTCCTGTGTAAAAATATTGTGGCTGTAAATGTTTTCAAGAGTCTGGTTTGTTTGCAGGCAAAACACACACTGAGAGATTGATAACACGAACCATCTACCCAAAGTGCTTGTATTCGACTGCCATTTCTTTATTGCTGACATAATAGAAGACAACTGAGTTCGGTGCAATTTGGAGAGAGACAAACTGGCAGAAAGATGTCTTGCTTCTTGGAGCCCAGAGTACTATGTGCATTTCAACCAATGCTTTATGTGCCATAATGAAGCAGACGACAAGCAAGTCTGGTTCACCCTCAATTATTTCTCATATATTTGTTGCAAGAACTTTGCCCATCAGGAGAAATAATTTAAGATTACTTCTAATCCCATAAGCATTAGTCTGGTTTCTTCTGATTAGATCAAATATCAAAGCAAAGCAAGTTGCGTCTGCCAGAGTGAGAAAGCAGTGATGGATTCTAGCATTTTTTATGCAGCCCTGAATGTACAAAAGGTCCCGCTCCTCTGAACAAATTTGAAAGCAAACATCAGGCAGCAATATGTTTTCTCAGTGAAATTCCAGGCAGAGTGTAAGCGTATTATTCCTATAATAAATAATAATAAATAAATTAAATTAAATAAATTAATAAATTAAACATAAATAATAAATTCCTATTTATTTTTTTCAGAGAGTATACCCTGCTCCCTGGACAACATTGCTGATTTAGCTGTACGTCCTTGCTGTGCTGCTGGTGCCTGCTTTCCGTGCACACTGCAGTGCATAAACGGAGTTCACTAACTTCTTTTTTATCCATCTCCCAATACAGCTTTTCTGCCCACCACAATCAATACTGCAGGCCCATTTTGCATCTGCCAGAATTTCTGGGTGATATTTTCTGTTATTTCTTCTTTCTATTTCACAGAGAGACTGGGTGGTTTCTCACAACAGTTCTGAGAGAATGGCAACTGTCAGATCTGCCATTGTCCATGGGGTTCTGCACAAGCACTCCACATAACGACAGCTACAGGAGGGCAAGAAGAAAGGCAAAAGTTGGACTAGATTCAGATAACTGTCCAAACAATATCGCGTCAGGTTGTATAGTCATTTAAGAAGAGCAGTTATCCAGACTATTTGTCCTTGTAAATACTTTGTATTAGTCAGCAGATGGCATTCATTGTACATTGTCTATTCCACCAATATTACCACAAGTACTTTAAAACACAAAGCATATGGTTTCCTTAAAGAGACACATTATTTCCTCATTTGCAGTTCAGTGTTAATTGTGAACTATTTAGTGATAAACAAAGAAAGTAATTTTTCATCCCCATTTACTTTAAGTAACAGATTTGATAGAGTCTACCATTGTGCAAAATGTAAATAAGATCTGTGGTGGCAAAAGGGTATTCAGGGTATACAAGCTAATAGAAGGTCACACACTGGGTTTTGGCAGGAAATTTGACAGCGCTGCTGAAACATTTTGGATAAGACAAATTGAGAGGTCCCAGGAAAGTGCCAAAAGGGGAAAATATCTCTTTATTCCCCTCATCATGAGTACAGAAAGCCAAAAGCTCACTTAAAATAGCTTTGAAATGTATTTTTTGCTTTTTCATTGTTAACACAAGGCCAAACTGGAATGGTGATGGCCTACCTCAACCTCACGAAAGTGCCGAAAATCTGCACAGACTGCCCTTTCAGTATCTCTGGGGAGGAGCCTGGCCCTTCCACACAACCCTTATGCACACACTGTTCCCTGGCATGCCTAGCATCTATACTCATACCCATCTGTCTAGATGGCGTAATGCCTGCTCATAAGGTGTCATACCAGTTTCAATAGTGCATAAGTGCCAATTAAAGATTGCTTTGCAGCTAGAGTGTAGAATGTGAAAAGTGTCATTTTCCTTTACAAGGGGAATGTCCTAGTGGAAACTAAAGATAAAAGGAAGGCCATGTACTTTACTCCTTGTGATCATAGTTACTAATATTATTTGGAGACTTGAAAGGCAAAATTTGCACCACAGGAAATTTGCAAAAGCCTCATCTATTTTCACTGATTTCGTGAATGAATTTATGATACTTTATAGTTTCATTTTTCAAAGATGAATACAGAAGTAATTTTACGTGTGATAATTTAATATAGTAATACAAACCATTAAGCACACACACACAGACGTGTATATATATATTTATATACACACTTGATATATTTCCCTTTTCCACAACCCCTGCTATTTCATTATGTAAACTCTAGTTTTAAATAATAATAAACAACTTCAGCTTGTTCATGATGTAAAGTCTGCAGACTGTACATGCTTTCAGCCCATTCATCAAATTCTTCAGTCATGGAAATGGTTAAACTTGAATAAGCATTACCAGGAATGTATTCATTTAAAGTAGAGAATATGTATTCCAGCAGCTTTCCCTCATCCTCATTTTTCTTCTTCTAATTGCTGTTGTGAGCTTCCTTAGACAGAATTGTAAGTGCACCTGCTTAACAGAGGATAAACTCCGCTACTTTCTCATTTAATGGATCCTGCATGGAAGTCTGAAGTACAATAGGATTTAGTTATCACATGCTGTAATCCACTATTAGGCAGCTCAGTGTAACAATGAGGAGACAAACAATTGTCCTAAATGGTAGCACGCTATTAAAAATGCCAGTAACCTGTGTCCACAGAGATGTCATTACAACATCTAGTTGCCAAATACCCTGGGTTCTGGCATGATGCTTTTAGTATGCACAGGAGCCAGCTGGCTATGTATTTGGGAGTCAAGCTTGACATGTTTGGATGGTACACAGGTGGATACTTCACTTCCATAACATTTTTTTCTCAGTGCAAAAAAGACTATGGTATTGCGTAGGAGAGCTCCTTCCTGCCCACCCTTCTTCACTCTGGTAACAAAGAGGTGAAGGAGCTCACGCGAGCACAGAGGTGCATGCTTGAGCATTGCTATATTGATTTCCTCAGAGGGAAAACTTTTTTGATGCTGAACTTAACATTTGGCATCTGGGCAAAAGTGTCACCAAATCATTTGCTGTTTCTTCCGAAAGTGGCAGTTCTTTAAGAGATAGCTTGTATAATAGCTATATGTTTGTCCTGTACTTCCAAAGAATTTTGCTAATGTCTATAATAAGCTTTTAATTTGTAATCACATAAAATGTTTCCTACACTGAGGGAAATAAAGACAAATTTCAACAGGTGTATGTCTAAAAAGGAACTTCTTAATCTGTAAGAGGGAATCTTAGACCTTTCACCATGACCTGTGTTGTTTTTCTGAGTTGAAAAGGGTAAAATCTTCAGCTGTGTATACATGACATCTAGGATATGTGTACCCCATGGTACGGACATATCCACAGCTTTTTTCCAGGTGAGGAGCTATGGAATGTTTCAGGTCACTGACTCAAGTACATTTCAGACCTGTTCAGTGAGCCATGAAAACTCAGTCAGTGTGATCACCGGTTGTTGATGCCACCCATCATAAACAATAATTACACTGGTGGCTACTGTGACCAGCTGGAAAATGCCATCCAAGTTAGGAAAAAGCATGTCCTCCAGCGGTAATGCCACTGTGGATTTGTTTATGCAAGACTCTCTGTTCCGGCCTCAGTCTAAAGATCCAGACTAGTTCTTTCTTTATTATCATTTTACATTTGAAATGACTATCTCTGTAAGTGAATTCCTCCCACACAGGGCATAAGGTGAAATGTGGTTTTATGGTCTGTAATTACCGGGGAAAAGAAATGGAGCAAATAAAGCCAGAAGCATCAATGACTGTCAACTGAGACAGGGGGAATTTTTGTCTCCCAAACTGGTTTTCGTCTCTGCAGGTTCCAAGAACATAAGTTATGACAGAAAAAGGGCCATCTAGTCCAATTTTTCTGCATGTTTGTGCTGTTCTGAATCCCAGCTCTCCTTTTATTCTCCAAATTCCTTATTTTCCTTTCCTTCCGCAGATACCATTTGATATTTATCAGATTGTACAACCATTTGCTCTCATCATTTTCCTAGGTGATTTTGAAATTGTACATTCGATCTCAGTGCCACATTCTCCTCTGCTGTGTTCCATCTGTGTTTTGCTTTTTGTTACTATTATTTAGTTAACATTCTGCAAAGCTTTCAGCATATTACTGGTGCAAACTACCTTAATACACATTATTTCTCAGTATGTTCTAAGCTTTTGCAAGTTTTTGTGACATGATCTTTCAGCCTGATCTATTTTCTGTAGCTATAACTCAAAGGCCTTTGTTGGAACAGTACATTTTATTTGGTTACATTCTTTTAATTCCCGCAGGTGGTTATTATATTATAGAGATCAGTCCTGTGGCCTATACTCAGAAAGACCACTGTTGAAATGGAACGATGAATATCTCAATAATATTAGAAAACAATGTGTTTACAGCTATGTGATCTCCACAACACTCACATTTCTCATTAACTTGACACAAAATCCATCATTTCAGAAGCTCCAGATGCAAACTTGGCTATGAGACTACGATAGAAATGTCTGAACTTCTGAATATCTGAACTTCAATCAGGAAGATTGTCAGCAAGGATGAGAAGGCTGAGGTACTTAATGCCTTCTTTGCCTCAGTCTTCAATAGCAAAAGCAGTTATCCTCAGGATATTCACCCCCCGGCGCTGGAGGACAAGGTTGAAGAACAAATAAACCCCCCATAATCCAGGAGGAAGCAGTTAGTGACCTGCTACGTCAACTGAATAGTCACAAGTCTATGGGGCCGGATGGGGTCCACCCGAGAGCACTGAGGGAAATGGCAGAGGAGCTTGCCAAGCCACTCTTCATCATTTATCAGCAGTCCTGGTCAACAGGGGAGGTCCCAGATGACTGGAGGCTTACCAATGTGACGCCCATCTACAAGAAGGGCTGCAAGGAGGATCCGGGCAACTACAGACCTGTCAGCCTGACCTCGGTGCCAGGAAAGGTTATGGAACAACTCATCCTGAGTGCACTCACATGGCAAGTGAAAGACAAGCAGGGGATCAGGCCCAGCCAACATGGGTTCATGAAGTGCAGGTCCTGCGTGATCAACCTGATCTCCTTTTATGACCAGGTGACCCGCCTGGTGGATAAGGGAAGGGCTGTGGATGTTGTCTATTTGGACTTCAGTGAGGCCTTTGACACAGTCTCCCACAGCATTCTGCTGGAGAAGCTGGCAGCTCATGGCATTGACAGGTGGACTCTTCGCTGGGTTAAAAACTGGCTGGATGGCCGAGCCCAGAGAGTTGTGGTGAACGGTACTAAATCCAGTTGCCATCAGGTCTCAAGCGGCATTCCACAGGGCTCAGTTTTGGGACCATTCTTGTTTAATATCTTTATTGATGATCTGGATGAGGGGATTGAGTGCACCCTCAGTAAGTTTGCCGACGACACCAAATTAAGCTGCAGTGTTGATCTGCTTGAGGGTAGGAAGGTTCTGCAGAGAGATTTGGACAGGCTGGATTGATGGGCTGAGGCCAATGGGATGAGGTTTAACAATGCCAAGTGCTGGGTCCTGCACTTTGGTCACAACAACCCCAGGCAGTGCTACAGGAGTGGCTGGGAAGCTGCTGGGCAGAAAAGGACCTGAGCGTGCCAGTCAACAGCCAGCTGAACATGAGCCAGCAGTGTGCCCATGTAGCCAAGAAGGCCAATGGCGTCTTGGCCTGTATCAAGAATGGTGTGACCAGCAGGACTAGGGAAGTGATTATGCCCCTGTACTCAGCACTGGTGAGGCCGCAGCTTGAGTACTGTGTTCAGTTTTGGGCACCACAGTATAGGAGAGACATCGAGGTGCTGGAACGTGTCCAGAGAAGGGCAACAAAGCTGGTGAGGGCTCTGGAGAACAAGTCTTACGAGGAGCGGCTGAGAGAGTTGGGATTGTTTAGCCTGGAGAAGAGGACGTTGAGGGGAGACCTTATCACTCTCTACAACTACCTAAAAGGAGGTTGTGTTGAGGTAGGGGTCAATCTCTTCTCCCAAGTAACAAGTGACAGAACAAGAGGAAATGGCCTGAAGTTGTGCCAGGGGATGTTTAGGTTGGATATTAGGAAAAAATTCTTTATCAAGAGTGTTATCAAGCATTGGAACAGGCTGCCCAGGGAAGTGGTGGAATCACCATCCCTGGAGGTATTTAAAAGACAGGCAGACGTAGTGCTGAGGGACATGGTTTAGTGGTGGTTTTGGCAGTGTAGGTTTATGGTTGGACTCGATGATCCTGAAGGTCTCTTCCAACTCAACTGATTCTATGATTCTATGATTCTGAACTTTTGCTGCCAGATTCCATGAAGATATCCTTGAAGGCAAGCAGACTGCAAAAAGCTGAATGTTATGAGAACCTTCCCATTAATATTAATACAGGGTAAGGTGGTGGATGATCCACATCTTTTAAAATGAATGGTGCCAGCATGGGGTTCAGGTGCTGTGTACAAAAAACCTCACAGGACTGAATTTCTGAGGTAAAGGCCTGCCTGTGGTAATGCTTTGCTTCTACCCCTTCTTTTCAGGTTCTCATTTTAAAGGGTTACGAAAAGATCGAACTTTGCTGTAGAAGTCAAGTAGCAGGACTGACAGTGTCATTCTGGTGACTGGTCTGGAAGATCAGCCACAGTTAGAAAACTGATCATAACTTAGGTTAGTTGTGATTGATTTTTGAAATGCACCAGGAAGAGTGATTATTTTTCTTACTTTTGCTGGTGTTGAGTAAAAGATTTTCTTTGATGATATGTGAACAAACATTTAGCCAAGAAGCGAGTTAGGAGGAGAAGTTATGCAACATCATCAACATTCCAAATTTATCTGAACTGAGTTTTAAATGGGTAGCTTCTGTATCTTTATGTTTACTAAAGTTTTGGAGAATAAGGAATTCATTAGAGGATGGATGACACTCTGACTGACTTGGTAGGTAAGACATTATGTGGAAAGCCAGAATATCAGGCTTCATTCCAGCTCCACCAACAACTGCGTGATTCAGTGAATCCCTTTATTCCTCTATGCCTCAGTTTTTGACCTGTGGAAAGAGAACCCCTATCATCTTTTCTGTTACTGATCTCTTGTATTTTTTTCTCCGTGGTATGTGACCACCCTAAGAGTAGTTTCCTGACTGAAGGTGCTGTTTAGGAGGGACCAGGATTTTGTCCTACCTGAGGGAAGACCCCCACACCATTTGTTAATAAAATCCTCACATGAATTGCTCTGATTTTAGATTGCCAAGAACAGAGAGTGAGAGCCATGTCACATGTGTTTAAGGTAATTAACTGAGTTTGCAGTGCACAAAATGTACCATGGGTGGTAAGCCCAAAATGAAGTTTATGCAGCAGGGGTGAGCTGCATGTTCCCTCAAGCTCTGGTGGTTGTTTCGATGGTTTGAATGAGTTTGTTCTGCATCCAGTGTTCTCTACATCAAAGTATAATAAAGCTGGAAATCATTCCCTTGAGTCATAGACATTCAGACAGAAGAAAACAAATTTTCTCTGATTTGATTTGGTTTATTTCTCCAATCATAGTGCCTTTACACATGAAATTTTTGTTTGTAAAAGCAAAATAATGCTGCAAAACTTACGGTTTTTAAAAAGAGAGCGCAGTCAGTTTCTCCCCTTGTTGTGGCAATGAGTCTCTGCAGTCCACTCACTGGACTTTTTTTGCAAGTAGTTACCAGCAACATCAACATTATAATCAAATACACTGGTTTAATTTGTAACAAAAAGACTAAAAGTAAAGTGTAGTTTTTTACTTAGAGACTTCTCCGTATAGAGGGAGCTGAAGTGACTGCTTCAGTGAAAATTCACCATGACAATAATCCAATTACTGATGTCTGTGATCTGCTATAAAAGAAAAATGCTCTTGATGGCAGCAGAATTCTAATCATAGGCATGTAACCCATGTCAGCACTACAATTAAGTGTTTTGTACCACATCCCACATGTGGGAAGCTGAACAAGTTTCTGCAAGCTGAGTCTCAGCTGTGAGAGCTCTTGGACTGTTTTTTTATTTATTAAAAAAACAGCACTGAGAACAAAAAAGTAACTGAGGTGGATGAAGTCACATCAAATCCTATTACTTTAATGATGATGAAGAGGCTTTTATTGAAACTGAATTTTTGTCCTGTCACTTTGAACACGCATATAAAAATTTCTTCTAAACAACCTCAATTCCATGTATTGAATGATTCATTATCAAACATTTATTTTTGCTTTTTTTAAGTGGGCAAAGTAGGTAGAAGAATAATCATCTTCATATGAGTTCTCCTGAGCATGAAGATGTCGTGATTTTCCCTCCGCACCTGCACAAACACCTCCTCCCCGCCCCCTCCCCCCCATTTTTCTGCTGTGGAATCAAAACCTAATTCCATGTGAAAATCATATCAGTGATGTGGAAGAGATTGTGTAAATAAGTAGAGAAAGACAATGAAGAAGTCAGATCCCGTATGAAAACAAAATATTATTAACTCTTTCAGAAGCATTTCTCAGAAAAAAAAAAAAGACAGTAAGAATAAAAATAAGTTAAGGTATGTCGGTTCATTCTGAAGCTGTCTCTGGATAGAGTAAAAATTTATTCAGACGGTAGGTGTTTAGGAGTAAACCTGAAGAACCATAAAGTTAATGACAATTTAAAATGAAATTTTATCAGAAGCCCTTAACTCACTCCTTCTCAAACATCCTGCACTTTCTAATTTATTACTTCTTCTAACACATAACTATGAGGCTTAAAAATGCTCTTACCTCTGCACTACAAATAAATAATTGAAACCAAGCACTTGGAAAGTCTTGGTTTCATCAATTGGTGTCAGAGAAAAATAATTAAAACTCAAGAATGGTTTTGCAGAGGAGAAAAACTGATATATTCCAAATAATATTTTCAGTAAACTGGGAATAGACCTTGGAATAAATAAATAATATATACTTATAATCTGAAAATTAAAATTAACTGGGTCTACTCAAGGCTGAATGTATCAAACATATTCTATACAATTTTTTTTGGAGGGGCACAAACATCCTAGAATAATTGTCAGTCAAAACTTGTCTGTTTGAAGTAAAAGTATATGCATGGCCTGTGTACACAGGGAAGTGTCACTGGTAGTTTTGGGAAGGCTTGTGCGTGAAAAGAGAGCTAGCAGAAGAACTCTGTAAACCAGCTTTGGAATTCGAGAGCAGATAGTTGGTCCACAGGTGTGCCTTCACATTTATTGACATTCACATTCCTCTGAATATCATCTCCATTGATGATTTCATGTTTTTTTGAATCTCCCTAGTAACTATGGGTAAGATGACTTCTTGAGCTGTTCCATTTTAGGAAGGTTCAGGGCTAAGCATGCTATAAATATGTTGTACACAGTTAAGAGTCCAATGGCAGCACTGTGCTTCTACCTTACCCTCATTTCTAGTAGACAATGAGAACAGCTACTGGGATTCCATGTATGCCCTAATTAATCAACACACACTAGTTGTTAATCCGAAACATCCTGGAGATGTTCCTTGTGTAGTGGCTAGTTGTATGTTTTTCACTGAGGACTTCAGATCAACACTTATTGTTTTCTGTTTTTGTGCTAAGGAACACAATCTCTCCCCTCTCCCCCACATTTTTGTCATTTTTATATTTCAAAAATACATTGTAATAAATTCCCTCAGGACTGTCCAAAATATAAGCATTTGATAGAAAGTAAGCCTTCCTGAAAAGTCCTGAAAAGTTGAAGAACTCTCTAGGAAAAAAGAAAAGCCTATGTAGCTATAGTACGTGCTCACATATGAATTAGCAATTCACTAGCTGTGCTACTGACCATGGCAATCTAACATTTAGACTATAGACAGATGTGTTGTCTTAGGTCTTGCTTGTGTCCCTGACTCTGACACAGTCTATGATGAATTCAGCTGAGCTCCCGAGTCAAGATGAATTGGAGTAGGTTAAATAGCTAGCCCTTGCAAAAAATATCAGCTGGAGATTGTAGGGAAGGGAGTCTTGGACACACTTTTGCCTCTGCTGCGACTGCCTCACATGCCATCATCTCTCCCTTCAGCAATAGCGCTAGGAATCAAGGATTTCTAAGAATCTGGTCAGGCAATGGCCTATTGCAATATGCCTGTTCCTTGCCACCATTTATGTATCCGTGCCATCAGGCATGAGGGCAGCAATTATCTTTGTCAAAGAGGCAACAATATGCATCTGGGCTGTGAGGGAAGACATACTTCCTTCAGCCAGCAGAACTGTTTAGAGAACGTGTTTCTATATCCCTACGTAGCTGTCCCTTCTTGAAGCAAAATTAGTTTGTATGCAGTTTTTCCAGAAACATCATGTCTGCTTTCCTGGGCAAACAGATTTTGTTTTCATTTCTCTCTCTTGGGCAATCTTATTTCAAGTTGTTTATTTCCAAAACTGACATATGCAGTTGTTCAACTTGCCCACGTAATATGATTTCCTTTCATGCTGAAGCAGGATTAAAAATTACCATGTAGGTAGCCTTTTCTGTCCCACATCTATGTGTGAGTATTCCAGCCAGATTAGTAATCTCTTCCTACTCCCACATCATCTAGGTTTTTCTTGTTTGAACTGCTAATGTCTTAAAAACATGCTGTACCTACATACTGTTTTCTCTTCTCATTAGTTATTGATATCACATCTCGTTTCTTGACTCAGAGTTTCTAAATTGTCACAGAATAATAAAAGGCCCTAATAATATGTTGTGTAAGGAATCAGCTGTTTTATCATTCAAGTACATCTAGTCAACCAAATCCTCTGACTTCTATCTGATTTTAGCTAAGGCATCAACAAATACCTCTTAAACACTCCTGCCTTTCATTTATCTCTCCTAGGTCAGCAGTCTTTACGATGTTGTGTGTCCTCACAATTAATTGTACTACATTGCTGAAAATTTAAGATGCCTAGGGGAATGTCACCAGGTGAATGTAATTGGTGTCCCTGTGAGTGCTGGTTGCTAAACTGTCAGAAGAGGGTCAGGAGAGGCTATGACTCTGTGTGCCTCTACCCTGGCTGAGCTGGTTCCAGGCTTTATGGGAGACCTGACTTCAAATGCACTTTGAGAGCTCTTAGGGAGATAGAGCTGCAGTATCCTGGGTCCTGAAAACCTTTGTGACATCCAGATGTGTAAGACGAAGCTATGACCTACTTTCTCGCCTGGGACAGAAAGACTTTTGAATGTCCTGTTGGGTTCTATAACCCAGATCACCCTCGAATGCAGCCCTTATGCTTGAGTGAGTACAGGAATCGGAGCTGTCACGTAACTCCGTAACTGTTTTTTTCAGTTATGACACTATGACAGCCTGACCTCTGATTGAAGTCGTGAAAACTGATGCACTAACTCCTCCTCTGGTCTTCTACCCCATGGAGTAGGCCTTTGGCTTTAGTGTTACCAGCATTGCTCTACTCCTAACTGTCCACATCGGAGTTGTCCAAAGGCTGACATTTTTGTCTGTCATAAAGCTATTTGTACCTGTCTACCGAGTCTTGCACGAGAAAGCTTTAAATATTTTTCTTTCTTTAGTGTCTACTTCAAATATTTATAGGAAAACTGATTTGTCGCTCTGTCTTCTCTTTGAGCAGCTCTCCACTGGTTGTAGTGTTTCTTTCCTCTTCTTCCTCTGACGCTGTAGTATTTCTAACTCTGTTTCTAGCTACACACTGTGTATCCTTCTCTAACAAACTGTAGCTTCTCCTTATGTAAATCCTTCCCAGTAACTCGCTCTTTCCAGGAGGCATGTGCTATTTTAAGGACAGTGCAGTGTCACCTTATGGATTTCTCTAATGCTTGCAACATAGCTTTACAGTTTTAACTTTCACTGGGAAAACACAGTGCCTGCTTTGCAGATGGCATGGTGAGGGGCTGTAAGGAATGGGACTGCTACTGACTCTCAATTTTATACCAGGTGTGCAATATAGTCATCTGAGTGGGTCATCCCAGGGTCTCGTAGTAGATAGAGGAGAAAATACATATTTACAGGGCACAACCTACCTAGCCTATTTTAGAATTTTATATTTAGGATGAAGAAAACAATATCTTGTAAGTCTTATTCCTATCCATTGATAGTGACTTGGAACCTCAGATGACTACCTCAGGTGTGGGTATTGGAGACTGCTTTCAAATATAATGCACTTTCACAGCAAGGGAATCAATCCAGCTGCCAGGAGTAACACCTGAAGAAGCAGGTACAGTGGGCAATTTCCAATGAGACCCTGATACAAACACAGAAACCCTTCAGAGAGTTGAAAACTCTGAGCGGTGTTGCCAGAAATTAATTATTTTGTAGGTCTGTAGTAATTTTTGAGCAGGCTCAGCATAAAAAGCTGTGTTTAAGAAACTTTCAGGGAATGTTTGTTCTACCTGTTTTGTGATTTCCAAGGGGTTGAAGTTGGAAACAAGATCAACAATGGTGGGAACACCAATAATATGGAAATAGCTGGAAAGGCTTTATTAGACTTAGTTTTTGGAGACCAAAGCAGTTCATCGTGGAGTCCTTTAGCCCGCAGAGGAGAGATCTGATCCTGGGTGAGTGGTTATGTACACCACAACTGGGAACTATAAATATACTTTGTTCACAGCTAATCAGTTCAGAGAGATGTGTGTGGTACAAAGGTTTGGTCCAATTAACACAGTCTGTTGACTTTCTATATAGAGGATTTAGCAAGGACTGTGATTAAGCTCACAAATACATGCCACTCGAATGCTTTCTCTGCCTCAGAGGAAAAAAGCACAGGTGAACTTTGTTAATGGAGAGGACAAATATTTTAATGCAAGGGCTACCACACATGTTGAAATGTTTACATGAGAAGCAGGAGCATTAGAGTTAGTTGCTCTCATATCCAAATTACATTTTAAATTACTCTGAGTACAGAACTCCTCTTTGGCTTGCAACACACTTTATATACTTCTGTTGCTGTATAAGAATGTAATATATAAGAATGTATAAGAATAAAAATATAGACTTATTATGATGTCTATACCAGGAAGAGGATGAAGAAGCATATCCATCACTTTCATTTAGAATAATAGTAAATAACTGTTAATAGTTCTGAAATAATTTTAATTCTCTGTATCTAGGAATCCTTCAGTTATAAATGGAAGCCTAATATTATATGCTATATTCCTGTGTCATGTGAAACATTTCTCTGCAAATCTGTCATTTCACAGGATACAGATAAGCACTTCCACTTTAAACCCATGACATCAAGGATGTTATATGTTCGTTTCTGTCTCAGGGGGGTAGAATGCCATAGGAGCTTCATAGCTAAGACAGCTCTCTTTCCAGAAACTTTGGAGCAAAACAGTGTTGAGACTGTGGGAACAGTGTTGGGTGAAAGGAGACAAAGCTGTAGACCCATAAAGACTGGAGAAGCTTGGTGGCTTTTATGAAGTGACTCTATGGAACCTCTCTTCTGAAAACAGAAAAAATGCATATTCCAAATTTGTAAGCATGTTTCCATGAGGTGAACAGTACTATCCTAATCTTTACTAAAGACTCAGAACTAATGAGAAATTGAGACTGGGGCTTCTGGGAAATGACTAAAAGATATTTGCTTTGGGGAAAGTCTGTTTATAAGACTTATTACTCCTGAAAGATCACCATAGTGTTGCCTAACCTTATTTCAGGCACACATTCATCCTAAAATTCATGATGTGTTGTATCTTAATAGTACAGCTGATGATGTAGCTCCACACTAATCATTTTTTCATGTTCATCCTTAATTAAGTCAATGAAAGCAGAAGTTCTTGGATTTCTATTTCTGTTTGCAAAATTATTTGGTCTTTTTTCATATTATTGTTTTTATGCTGGCAACAGGATAGGGAGTAAATATTTAGATGATTTTTAGATATGAGAAACGTTTGCATTTTACGTGTGAAAGGTCATGAGATTTTTCTGAGGAGCTGAGATGTAATTCTCTTTGAAGGACAAAGATAAATTTGTCCACAAACCTATAGATTCCTCAGTGGCTGTAGAGACAGGCTTTATTATTGATCAGACATGAAGCGTACTTCGGTACCTAACAATATTCTTGTTATTTCTTAAAGAAATCTATTTGCTAAGGTAAATATTCTCACAATGATAATTAATACCAGGGAAATACGTCAGCAAAACTTAATTTGTTTAGCCTATGTAATTTGTTTGTTAATGAACCGTGTATGAATGGAGCACAATCTCAGCATATATGTTTTCATTATTCAGATATATTTGTTGAAATGTTTGTTGACAGTTTGCTGCTTTTTTATGATTTACTTGTTATAGGAATTTGTTGCTTGCCATTTTTAAAATAAGTTGTTCTGCTTCATCACAAAAAGCACATTGTCTGACTGTTCCTTAAATTTTTGAGCACTATACTTAAGCTTAGGATATCCATGGAGATGCTTCAGCAGAGAAACATGAAGCATACAGTCATCTAGGTTGGAAGGGACCTTTACCATCATTGATTCCAACCATCAACCTAACACTGCCAAAATTACTACTAAACTGTGTCCCTCAGCACCACACCTACCCATCTTTTAAATACTTGCAGGGATGTTGATTCTACCACTTCGCTGAGCAGCCAGTTTAACATTTGATAACTCTTTCTGTGAAGAAATATTTCCTAATATCCAATCTAAACCTCCCCAAGTGCAACTTGAGGCCATTTCTTCCTGTCCTATTGCTTGTTACTTGGGAGAAGACATCAACCCCCACCTAACTACAACCTCCTTTCAGGTGATTTTAGAGAGCCTCTGTTTCTTCAGACTAAATGACCTCATTTCCCTCTGCTACTCCTCATAAGACTTGTGCTCCAGACCCCTCACCAGCTTTGTCACCCTTCTCTGGACTCCAGCACCTCAATGTCTTTCAAATGCCCAAAACTGAACACATATTTCAGGTGGAGCCTCACTAGTACTGAGTACAGGGGGACAATCACTTCCATAGTCCTGCTCAGCGCACTATTCCTGATACAGGCCAGGATGCTGTTGGCCTTCTTGGCCACCTGGGCACACTGCTGGCTCATGTTCAGTTGGCTGTTGACCAGCACGCTCAGGTCCTTTTCTGCCCAGCAGCTTCCCAGCCACTCTTCCCAAGCCTGTAGCACTACATGGAATTCTTGTGACCCAAGTGCAGGACCCGGCACTTGACCTTGTTGAACCTCACACAATTGCACTTGGACCATCAATCCAGCCTGTCCAGATCCCTCTGTAGGGCCATTCTACCCTCAAGCAAGTTGACACTCCTGCCTAACTTGGTGTCACATTCAAAAGTACTGAGGGTGCACTCGATTCCCTTGTCCAGGTNTCATTTCACAGGATACAGATAAGCACTTCCACTTTAAACCCATGACATCAAGGATGTTATATGTTCGTTTCTGTCTCAGGGGGGTAGAATGCCATAGGAGCTTCATAGCTAAGACAGCTCTCTTTCCAGAAACTTTGGAGCAAAACAGTGTTGAGACTGTGGGAACAGTGTTGGGTGAAAGGAGACAAAGCTGTAGACCCATAAAGACTGGAGAAGCTTGGTGGCTTTTATGAAGTGACTCTATGGAACCTCTCTTCTGAAAACAGAAAAAATGCATATTCCAAATTTGTAAGCATGTTTCCATGAGGTGAACAGTACTATCCTAATCTTTACTAAAGACTCAGAACTAATGAGAAATTGAGACTGGGGCTTCTGGGAAATGACTAAAAGATATTTGCTTTGGGGAAAGTCTGTTTATAAGACTTATTACTCCTGAAAGATCACCATAGTGTTGCCTAACCTTATTTCAGGCACACATTCATCCTAAAATTCATGATGTGTTGTATCTTAATAGTACAGCTGATGATGTAGCTCCACACTAATCATTTTTTCATGTTCATCCTTAATTAAGTCAATGAAAGCAGAAGTTCTTGGATTTCTATTTCTGTTTGCAAAATTATTTGGTCTTTTTTCATATTATTGTTTTTATGCTGGCAACAGGATAGGGAGTAAATATTTAGATGATTTTTAGATATGAGAAACGTTTGCATTTTACGTGTGAAAGGTCATGAGATTTTTCTGAGGAGCTGAGATGTAATTCTCTTTGAAGGACAAAGATAAATTTGTCCACAAACCTATAGATTCCTCAGTGGCTGTAGAGACAGGCTTTATTATTGATCAGACATGAAGCGTACTTCGGTACCTAACAATATTCTTGTTATTTCTTAAAGAAATCTATTTGCTAAGGTAAATATTCTCACAATGATAATTAATACCAGGGAAATACGTCAGCAAAACTTAATTTGTTTAGCCTATGTAATTTGTTTGTTAATGAACCGTGTATGAATGGAGCACAATCTCAGCATATATGTTTTCATTATTCAGATATATTTGTTGAAATGTTTGTTGACAGTTTGCTGCTTTTTTATGATTTACTTGTTATAGGAATTTGTTGCTTGCCATTTTTAAAATAAGTTGTTCTGCTTCATCACAAAAAGCACATTGTCTGACTGTTCCTTAAATTTTTGAGCACTATACTTAAGCTTAGGATATCCATGGAGATGCTTCAGCAGAGAAACATGAAGCATACAGTCATCTAGGTTGGAAGGGACCTTTACCATCATTGATTCCAACCATCAACCTAACACTGCCAAAATTACTACTAAACTGTGTCCCTCAGCACCACACCTACCCATCTTTTAAATACTTGCAGGGATGTTGATTCTACCACTTCGCTGAGCAGCCAGTTTAACATTTGATAACTCTTTCTGTGAAGAAATATTTCCTAATATCCAATCTAAACCTCCCCAAGTGCAACTTGAGGCCATTTCTTCCTGTCCTATTGCTTGTTACTTGGGAGAAGACATCAACCCCCACCTAACTACAACCTCCTTTCAGGTGATTTTAGAGAGCCTCTGTTTCTTCAGACTAAATGACCTCATTTCCCTCTGCTACTCCTCATAAGACTTGTGCTCCAGACCCCTCACCAGCTTTGTCACCCTTCTCTGGACTCCAGCACCTCAATGTCTTTCAAATGCCCAAAACTGAACACATATTTCAGGTGGAGCCTCACTAGTACTGAGTACAGGGGGACAATCACTTCCATAGTCCTGCTCAGCGCACTATTCCTGATACAGGCCAGGATGCTGTTGGCCTTCTTGGCCACCTGGGCACACTGCTGGCTCATGTTCAGTTGGCTGTTGACCAGCACGCTCAGGTCCTTTTCTGCCCAGCAGCTTCCCAGCCACTCTTCCCAAGCCTGTAGCACTACATGGAATTCTTGTGACCCAAGTGCAGGACCCGGCACTTGACCTTGTTGAACCTCACACAATTGCACTTGGACCATCAATCCAGCCTGTCCAGATCCCTCTGTAGGGCCATTCTACCCTCAAGCAAGTTGACACTCCTGCCTAACTTGGTGTCACATTCAAAAGTACTGAGGGTGCACTCGATTCCCTTGTCCAGGTCATTGAAGTAATGAAACATGAAGTAATTCACAGAATTAACCTGCAATACATTTTTGGATTTTAAATGTCCTCTATAAAAATATTATATGTCATTGCATAGTCATGATGAGTTTGCTTAAAATTCTAAAAGCAGTTTAATGGAGAAATTTTGCAGTGAATACTACAAAAAGACTCATAAATAGCAAGAGAAGCAGGAATAGTTTGTCAGTTTCATTTGCATGTGATGATATTCTAAGTGTCAAGTTGTTGCTGTTGAGGAAGAAGGAAGCGTAGATGTGCTACAGTGGGAACCTTTCTCTGGGGTTTTATGAAGATGAGAAGAGATCCAAAATGTTAAAATAGAAAATGAAAATCCTCATGGGTTGATCAGCCCACTAGCTGAAAAATAACTCAATGTTCATTTTCAGCTTTTAGGAGTTAGAACATGAAGTGTATAGTTATCCTTTTAAAATACATTAAAAAAAAATAATTTGTGGTTCCAGTCTTGGTATCAAATCCCAAGGAATTCATCCTTGTTTTCCTCCCTCAAACTGTAGCTATAAATAATTCAGTCTATCTTTTTCCATCATATACTGTGTCAGAATATATTTTGCCTCATATCAGAGTAGTATGTATTATTTATTGTAAATTTTAAAGAATGATAAATTGTCAGTGCAATGGTAACATAAAATAGATGATAGAATGATGGGTAATTTATTTTGTGAGGGAAGCTTGGTCCAAATCCCCACCCAAAACAGGACCTGAATTTTGCATATGTCCAAGAGTGTAGTTTACATCGTGTCTCTAGGTACGTGTTCCAGTGTTCTACCACCTTTACTATGAAGACCTTTTTCTTTATTCTCTTAATAAATTTCCACTCATTGTAATTTGCATCCGTTGCCTCCTGTCTTTTTGCTGTCCACTTTCAAAGTGCCTAGCTTTATATTCTTTGCACCTCCTTTTAGTTTCTCCCCTACTCTTTTACAGAGAGAACAAACACAGTTCTCTCATATCTCCTTGTCTGCCATGTACTCCAAACCCCTGACCAGTGGAACGCCACTGGACTGACTCCAGTATGCCTATGTCTCTCATACTGGGGAGCCCAGCACTGGAGCTAGAGCTCCAGATTTGTCTCACCAGGGTTGAGAGGAGGGGAATGTCACCCCCCTTGGCCCACTAGCTACACTTTTGACAGTACAACCTGTGATGTGGTTTGCTTTCTTTGCTACCAGTGCACACTGCTGACTCACATTCAGCTTGATATCCACTGACACACCCAAATTTTTACTGGAAATCTACCTTCCCGTCAGTCACTAACCAGTCTCAACCAGTTCTTGGGTTCATCCTCTGAGGTGTAGAACTTTGTATTTCTCTTGGTTGAACTTCCTGTCAACACATTTCTCCAGACTGCCAAGGTCCTTCTGAACAACAACCCTTCTGTTGGTTTGGTATCAGCCACGCCCCGCAGTTTGATAGCGTCAATTTTCTCAGAATGCATTGCACCTCATAATTCAGATTGTTAGTAACAAAAAGCAGTGTTGGCCTCTGTATGATTGCTCCTCCTGAGTATTTCTGGAAATTTGCCACTGCACGGCGGTCTGCATGATTTTCTACCCACCTTACTGCCCAGCTACTAAAGATGCATTTCAGCACTTCAGCAATAGGACACCATGGGAATCTGTACTGAAAGCATTGCTAAATTTTAGGTAAATGATTTCCACAGTGATCCTTTTGTTCACAAAGCCAGTCATTTCTTTGTAGAAAACAATGACATCATGCATAGATGGAAAATCCACACTGTCTGTTTTTAGCCACAGCCTTATCTGTGTCATTTGGTATCTCACCCCATTGAACAGTGGCCCTATATTTTCTGTAGTCTTAATTCGATTAGTGACGTATGTATAAAAGCCCCTGTTGTTGCCCTTCACATCCTTTGCTAGTTTCAGCTCCCACTGAGCTATGACTTTTCCCTAAATCCACCCCTTTAAGTTAGAGCAACCTCTAGGATTGCTCTAGGATTCCTGGTAGGAACCCTATCCTTGCTCACTGCTCCTGAATACTTTATTTTTGCATTTGAGCTCAGTCATGAGTCCCTCATGCTGGCCTTTGACAACTCTTCCTTAACTTTCTGCATATCGTGATAGATCATCCTTGTGCTTTGAGGAGGTTGCCCTTGTTCATCAGCTTTTCTATGCCACTTTGCCTTTCAGAGATGCCTCCCATGGGATCCTGCCAGACAGGTACCTCAAGCTAACATACACTGTCCTGAAGCCGGGGTGGTGGTTCAGTGATGATTGTCAGATTTTTTTAAGAGTTTAGTTCACTATTACAGTGTGTTTCTAGGGTTTGACCCAGCCCAATTGTACCTGTCTTCCTGCCAATGGTCTGAGACAAAGATGTATTATCATCCCATCAAACAGAAGATTTAATGACCATGAAACACTAAAATCTCTGGCTTTGAAGATATTAAGGTACCTATGTTGATTTAAATAAAGGAATATTCCTGTGCAGACAGCTGGATATAGACCTAAAATGCCTTGCATTTAGACAGTGTATTATGTTAATGTATACTTGGCTCAAAGCTGAATGTCAGCAAAACTGCACATCCAGGGAAATGAACCAAGTTCGCAGACCTGAGAATGAGCACATACCATCATGATGCATGGGCAGGAAAGAATAAACCAATCCAGATGCAGCCTGGAGAAGTAGAAACAGGAAATGACTGGCAAAATCTGTTTCCACTTACAGCTGGTATCTACAAGTGGTATCTATAAGACGAGTAATAGGAATGTCTCAAATTGCCTCTCAGTTTCTTTTGACTATATAAAGTCATTCCTGCTAGCTATTAATAGGTAGCTAAAGAGATTAGTTGGTACATTTGGATGACTACACAACTTTAAAGATCTACGGTGAAAAAGGCTAACATGGATTTTATTCCTCTTCATAAATTCACCTTCCCTAGGAAAGAAAGAAAAACAGACTTACATGTACTTTTTCTGCTCTTTCTGCACTGGCTATCTGTATGGCCACCTGAAGAAACTCCAGCATTTCAAATTTGGAAGACCAGAGAGATCTGTGAAGACAATTAGAAGAGATGAAAATCAAGTTCATGTTTGCTGTGTGAACAATGTGAGATTTATGGTGTCTTCACTATACTTCATTATTTACATTTTAATTTGCATGGGTTGTGAGGAAAAAGTGTGTTAGGTAAATAAACAATTTTATCAAGGGAAGCTCTGACACACGTGCAACTCAGCACTGACCCATACTTCAGCTCAGATGTCTTATGCCTTTTCCCTGACCTATTGTAATCTTTCTGGGTAGGTTAAGAAACATTTTTACTAGATAATCATAATTTTCATTCTTTATCTTGTCACGGGCTTTGAACTATCACTAGGGAAATGTATTTACCTTATTTTGTCTTAGGCACACTAACTTTACAATTCCCTTAGACCTTTGTTCTGGGCACTTTTATGTGTTCTTAATTGAGTGGCGCAAGATATTACTCTCTCAAAATAAGAGTATAAAGTTTAAGACATCCAAATTTCTGCTGAGTCCTTATTAAGAGTAAGAAATCAGGTTGTATGACCTTTTTTGGTCAGCTTTCAACATATCTACAGTGAAGGCAGCAGAGACACTATATCTTTTGTTATCTAATTTTCTTATGTATTGTTAATCTACCTTTCTGAATTGATGGCTTTGCATGTGTCCTTCTGATCTATGCTGTTGAAAAAGGCACTTATGGTATATATGATAGCTCATTTTAATTGTATATCTAATATATCTTATACACCTTTAGACTGATCTTTGCCTCCAATAAAAAAGCTACTTTAGGAATATTATTTGTAATATTTTAATTTATTAATTCAGAAGAAGCCTGGACAAATATATTGGATGACATAAGTTAATATTATGTAATGTGGTCTGAAGTACTTATAAATAAGAATCTTACTCTATTAATAGCTATCCTTCAGATCTATATGTCTGAAAAACAAGTAAGTCAGGAGGGTGCTCAGAAGGTTATTAACTTTTTCTAGGGAATTTTAAGATCTTCTTTGGAACTGTTCAAAACAATTTTTGTGTCTAGAAGATAAGCAAGATGTAAACCAAGACAGTGGGGGAAGGTATTATTCTAACTCATGCTAATAGTTTAGTATCAGTTAATTCCCAAACTATCAAATGATAATCACAGCAAGTACAACACAGCATTAAAATGAGAGCCGTTAGTGAGATAGGTGTGATTTTGTGCCTGATTTCATTTGTTTATATGTTTTGCTAATGAACTGTAATTAATTTAGTCAGATGGGTAAATACATTGTTAAATTCCACAATGAATTATACAGAAAACACAGTAATGGAAAACAAATCACACCTTGTCATTATGTTGACTTTGAAGAGTGAAAATAATTACCTCCACTGACATTATAGTATGGTATACACACAGGTGTGTAGAAAATGAATTTTAAAAGTGTCTGAAAGCTCAGGTAATTAGTTGGTACAGAATACCGCAAAACCTCACCTTTCCAACAGGAAAGCCCACTGTAGACTCTGAGAAGTTGAATAACCAAAGATCTACATTTACAAAGTAAGTAATCCTTAAACAAAACATTATCTATTACCTACCTACCTATTACTATTACCTATCTATTACCTACCTATCTATTATTTACCTAATATCTATTACTATCTATTATCTACCACCTCCGTTATCATACGTCCTATGCTTTGTCACCTTAATGGACATGTCCTCACATCAGCAGAGTGCAGAAAAGACATAGTTTTATCTCACAGCCAGCAGAGGAACCTCAGGCTCTGCAGCCCACCAAGGTTACCTGGCCCCAGCAGCGTGACTCAGCCTACACACCTGAAATGCTGCTGACAACTGAGCAAGGCAGTTTTGTGCGAGCTCAGGTGTCTCCTCACTTGCATGCATCAACCTCTGTGTCTGTAGCATGAAGGACAGCAGTCTGAGACGATGCACATTTTTCACAGAGGAGGGAGTGCATATAAATATTATAAGGTGCACAAAAATGACTGCACCTCTCTTTTTCTTGGTCTCTTTTATACAAACCTTATTTTAAACGTGAGAAACCACACAATTGCTTTTCCTTTCCCTTTTCTGTTGCCATTTAGATGTTGTGCACTCCTTTCTACAACAGCTCCCCAAGGTTTATTCCTCACTTATAAATGGGAATTAGAGAGACAAAATGTAACATGAACATCTCACAGATATTGCCCAAACATTCTCCCTGTGTACTGAAATTCCTCGCCTCTGTTCTCTGAATTTTCTTTCCTTAAAGTTGTGGACACTGGGCAGGGGAGGGAAATGTTGTTCTACCTATACAATGACAATTTTTCCCACTAACAAAGATAGTTAAAAAAATTGACTTTTTACAATGTTGGTACACCAAAGACAGAACAAATATATCACCACTGCTACTGATGTAGTGTGTATAATGGACTGGAAAGGACCCTTGCAGTTGTTTTAGAGGACAGGCACCCATGAATTGAGAAGGCTGTTCGGAGGCTGAATGCTGCCCAGGTTCTCCCCTCACGTAAACCAAGATGCCATATGCATATCATATCTGGTAATGTTTTCATGAACTTAAGACTCATTTCCTTTGAGAAACCCACCAAATTGATAATTAACAGAATGATGCATTGGTGATTTTATTTTATTTTATTTTATTTTATTTTATTTTATTTTATTTTATTTCATTTTATTTTATTGGCACAGGTTAGCTCAGTTTTTCCTTAGAATACTTCTAGCATGGCTGAGATTGAACACTTCTGACTCAGACAGGTCTTCAGATTTAGTAGTCTGATGACTTGGCTTTCTGTAAATGGCTGTGTGAACCAGACATACATAATTGTACAGTTTATATTAGTCCCATTTTGGAAAGTGGATGAAATTTCTACTTCCCTAACATGTTTTCTTATAAGCTTGTTAATTTCCCTAAGGCTGATAGCTTGGTTTGTTTTCTTTCCAAGTAGATATGGAGAAAAAACCAAACAATACAGCTAAATCCCCCTTTCTTTTATTGTCTTTAAGTTTAACATTTCCTTCTCTGGTGATAAAACTAGACTAGCTATCTATAGAGACCGCTGTGTTGACAAACCTCTGATTTACGGGTCTTGAGGAAAGCTTGAAGGAGTACCTCTGGGAGAAAAGGATGCATTAAAGTTCTAAAATCTGCTTTTTTCTGCAACTGAAGCTTTCTTTGTTGAGTTTATATGTGCTTTGTGTGTTTCTCATTAGTGAAAAAAGCACAGAAAAGATTTGCAGTGAAGAAAAAAATCTGCTATGTTTCAGAGGTATTAGTATTACTCGGTTAAATTTTTTTTTTTTATTATTTTTATTTTTTTCTCTGAGCAGCCCTGAGATGCACTGAAGCAGGCACGAAAGCAATGATTCGGATCAGATCTGATCTCCTCCTGCCTCCCTGTGCCCTTGGCACACTTCCTACGGCTCTGTTTTAATAAGATTCTATGTTGAGAGTTTGAGAGACCAGACCTAGTTTCTCCTGTGCACTACAACCAAGGCTAATGAATGTGGTAAAACGATATCTAAATAAAAGTTTGCTTTGTTTTGTATTTCACGTGCTTCAGCTTTTTTCCTCCTTGAATTGCTGATTTCCCAGTCTCAGATTCTGTGTGTTGGGAAACGACTTACACATTCATAATATTCACAGAGGCAATACTGACAACCTTCGTAACCCATGCGACTATTTCCTGAAATTATTACTCATCAATATGAATTAGTCACCAGAGATGACAACAGAATGCTTTTCTAGGAAGATCTGAAAAAGGAGTTGTTATTGTTTAAAGATGAAAATAAGAACATCTGGTTCAAGTGAAAGGCAGAAAATTCTGAAATACTCCTCTTATAAGCTGGATACAGGTGAATAGTAAGTGCAGCTCAGCAATCTTGACTTTCTGATTTCCCTTCAGCCTGTTTTCCCTGGCTGCCCAGGCTGGTGGCAGGTCAAAGCCATAATGGACGATGTCTGTGAAGCCCAAGAACCAGCTTTATCCTGTTCCTAGTTCACACTGGCTCAGCCACGCAGGCTTCAGTTCACATAAACAGCCTGCATGCATCCTCAGGGTGCACAGTTTTGGCTTTTATACATTGGATTAGCGAGGCTTGAGCTGGTATTGGTAAGTTGACCACATAGCATTTCACAAACGCCTGCATCTTTTCGTTTGCATTACTTTCTCATTATGATTCCTTAGCTTTTCCATTTTTCACCCCTCCTGATTCCTCCTGTACAGCCTCAGTTCAGGAACCTCATTACGCTACTGGATGTCTTGGCTACCAACATGAGAAAAAACAGATTATTTTCTCTTTTTTCTTTTAGGTACAGCTGAATGGTTAGTTTTCAAAGGCAAATTGGAAGTCAAAGTCAAGGAAATGTCATCCTTCTCCTGGGTCACAAAGACCGGAAATATGTTACATTGTTATTGCAGCTTAAATGACATTACAATACTGACTTAACTGCTTTGCTGATGGGACCCTGTGTTTCCATTCATTGTTTAGAGCTTCATTTGCTTTCTGAACTTGCTATCTTTTGATTAGTTTTCCATTGCATCTGCAATTAAAATTTGCAAAATACTTGCTGGCATTTACTGATTTCACTGTGAGTTTTGGGAAGAACCATCTGTAAGGAATGGGAAAGGGTGAGATACTGGTCAACAGAGATTCAAAACTCTTGATTTTAACTCATTCATGTTGATCTGTCTGTATGATCTTCGGCATATCTCTCTGTATGTGTTGCCTAAAAGGGGAAATGCAGTGAGGATTGCAGGAGTTTGCTGTCATAGAATGATAAACCATAGAGTTTCTTAGTAGGAATATGTAGCTAATGAGTTAAGAGAAAAAAAAAAACAACCACAAACCAATGTTAGAAAAGGAAGAAAACAGCAGGTTAATCACTGTGTGAACATATATCTACAACACGGCAAGTTCCCCAACATTTTACTACATGCAACCGAGCTTCCCAAATTATGACAGGCTACTGTAAAACACTGCTTTCTCAACAGACTCACATGATACAAGGTGTAAAACAATCGCTGAGCTGTCTCTGGTGTCAGACAGCATTACTTTAGTAGCTGGAGTAATATCCTGGGGAACTAATAATCTTAGGGTGTCCTGCTGCCCTGATTTAGAAATTCTCCACATGAAAGTGGGGAGGCGTTGCTCACTGATAGCCATTTTCTCTGAAGGCATTATGAATGCATGAAAATAAAGTGTTTGTCTACAACTTATAAAAAGGACAGTGATACTTTGAGAGTTTCTTACAAGCCCTCCCCAAAAACTAAAAGCAGCCCCCCACAGTGCATCTGCTTAGCCCCAAATTAAACCAGAATGACCTTGTTTCACTGTCTTGATGTATGTATGCCATACGTTGCATCTCCTGATGGGACTCTCCTTGCTGCCACAAGCTATTTGTGTTTATAGTTATCTTCCTTTTGTTATTTCTCCAGAGGCACCATGCAAATTTGATCTTTTCCCTCTTTCTTCCTATGCTTTCTCTCCTTCCTTCCTTCCTTCCTTCCTTCCTTCCTTCCTTCCTTCCTTCCTTCCTTCCTTCCTTCCTTCCTTCCTTCCTTCCTTCCCTCTCTCTCCTCTCCTCCCAGCTCTCTCTCTTTTTTTCTTTTTACCTGCCTTCTTTCACAAAACACAGTTATTTGTAGTTTACTGAGGACATAGTCTGGAGGTTTCTCAGACACTCATGTTACTTCCTTTGTCAGTTTAGGCACTATTTCCTCTACTTGATTTACTGAGGAACAGCTCCTTCATTTAATGAGGGGTAAGACTGTCTCCCCAGCTCCCAACCCCCATCTTCCTCAACCCATTTTGGAAATTCATTATGCACCTTCCAGCATGAAAATTCTTCATCCACCGAGCTGTGCATTCTTTGCCACTTCGCAGGTTACCTGAATAATTGATGCAAATACTTAAAAAGACCAAAAGCCTGACAGCTGCTTGGTACTGGACGTGAGGTTATCAAATGTTTTCAAGTAAATACAAGTTTGGGATGTCTGACGGGTGCCATCTTTTCTTCCAGGGATACCATAAAATAAACAGCAGAGTGTTCTGTATAACACAGAAAAAAAAATACGCCTTTGAATCTATTCAAAATTCTTAGACTTTATTTGCAGTCTAACTGGATTTGCTGAAGTTTCATCATCCTAAGCTCACTCTAATAGGATGCCTAATCAGGCCCAATGATTCTTCTTTGTATAGTCACACATCATTCTTAGATAGACACTTCACTAAATTTTATGTAACGTTTCTAAGTGAGCCAGCATTTACATTGCAGTACAAAAAGAATGGATTTAAAATAACAAAACAAAACCAAACCCCCCAATTTGAAAATCTGTTAAATCTTATAACTGCTTAGAGAATGGACTAGAGATTTCCACTTATTTAGAGTTAAAACAGTTGAAAAATGTCTAAATAACTGTGGATAAAGACTCTAAAAATAGCATTAACTCTGAGCTCCGTCTCCTGCAGAAAGTGGAGATCCCAGATGATGAAAGGGGGAATTCAGTACATGTGGGTTTTCCAGGAGGTATTGGTAAACATACAATGAAGAAGCTGTTTTAAGATACAGGAAAGGCTGAAGTGATCTTTATAGGGAATCTTAAATAAAAAGCCATTCCTCTAAGCTTATTTAAATTTTGATGACACCTTTTAAGAAACTTTCCTCTTTTGAACGCAAATTTGAATTAATGACCTAACCGCTAAGATCAACCACACAGTGATCAAAAAAATTAGCAATCAATGCAAGCACAAAACCTATCAAACCAGTTACTAAACCCATGATGGACTGAATAGTGTTTTTGAGCAAATCAGCTCAGTTAAATTCAAGCAGGTCTTATGTAAGAATGTATTTAATAATTTAGGCATTTTAAAATACAGTTTCTTCAGGCTGAATGTATGAGAAAAACAGCACAGTCATAGAAACCTTTGCTTTATTTGCTGATGAAAGATTTTTGGATAGAAGAACTGCCTTATGCATATATAACTCTTAGGGATGAATACTATAGTTGTATGTGTCCTGGTTTGAGGTAAAACAGGACCAATTTTGTTCAGTAACTCTGCTTTCTAACTAGGCCTTTTCTAACTGCTGAAATTAACAGCATATTGTGCAGAAAACTGTTCTTTCTCAGAGTGTAAGACCCATGTTTATAGCTGATGCCAAGGCACGGTATGCAGAGNACTGAGGAACAGCTCCTTCATTTAATGAGGGGTAAGACTGTCTCCCCAGCTCCCAACCCCCATCTTCCTCAACCCATTTTGGAAATTCATTATGCACCTTCCAGCATGAAAATTCTTCATCCACCGAGCTGTGCATTCTTTGCCACTTCGCAGGTTACCTGAATAATTGATGCAAATACTTAAAAAGACCAAAAGCCTGACAGCTGCTTGGTACTGGACGTGAGGTTATCAAATGTTTTCAAGTAAATACAAGTTTGGGATGTCTGACGGGTGCCATCTTTTCTTCCAGGGATACCATAAAATAAACAGCAGAGTGTTCTGTATAACACAGAAAAAAAAATACGCCTTTGAATCTATTCAAAATTCTTAGACTTTATTTGCAGTCTAACTGGATTTGCTGAAGTTTCATCATCCTAAGCTCACTCTAATAGGATGCCTAATCAGGCCCAATGATTCTTCTTTGTATAGTCACACATCATTCTTAGATAGACACTTCACTAAATTTTATGTAACGTTTCTAAGTGAGCCAGCATTTACATTGCAGTACAAAAAGAATGGATTTAAAATAACAAAACAAAACCAAACCCCCCAATTTGAAAATCTGTTAAATCTTATAACTGCTTAGAGAATGGACTAGAGATTTCCACTTATTTAGAGTTAAAACAGTTGAAAAATGTCTAAATAACTGTGGATAAAGACTCTAAAAATAGCATTAACTCTGAGCTCCGTCTCCTGCAGAAAGTGGAGATCCCAGATGATGAAAGGGGGAATTCAGTACATGTGGGTTTTCCAGGAGGTATTGGTAAACATACAATGAAGAAGCTGTTTTAAGATACAGGAAAGGCTGAAGTGATCTTTATAGGGAATCTTAAATAAAAAGCCATTCCTCTAAGCTTATTTAAATTTTGATGACACCTTTTAAGAAACTTTCCTCTTTTGAACGCAAATTTGAATTAATGACCTAACCGCTAAGATCAACCACACAGTGATCAAAAAAATTAGCAATCAATGCAAGCACAAAACCTATCAAACCAGTTACTAAACCCATGATGGACTGAATAGTGTTTTTGAGCAAATCAGCTCAGTTAAATTCAAGCAGGTCTTATGTAAGAATGTATTTAATAATTTAGGCATTTTAAAATACAGTTTCTTCAGGCTGAATGTATGAGAAAAACAGCACAGTCATAGAAACCTTTGCTTTATTTGCTGATGAAAGATTTTTGGATAGAAGAACTGCCTTATGCATATATAACTCTTAGGGATGAATACTATAGTTGTATGTGTCCTGGTTTGAGGTAAAACAGGACCAATTTTGTTCAGTAACTCTGCTTTCTAACTAGGCCTTTTCTAACTGCTGAAATTAACAGCATATTGTGCAGAAAACTGTTCTTTCTCAGAGTGTAAGACCCATGTTTATAGCTGATGCCAAGGCACGGTATGCAGAGAGGCCCTTGCTTAGACTTATTGCTGTAATGACCAAGGCCAGACAACTGTGTTATTTGCCCCGTTGGAGGGTTGGAAGCAGAGAAGCATAGAGGGGTCCCATCTGTGGGGAGGAGCGGACAGGACAGGTGACCCAAAACCGACCAAACAGTGTATTCCACCCCATCTGCCTCATGCTCAGTATAAAAGCTGAGGGATCAAAGGGGCAGCAAGGCTTCGGCTTCAGCTTCGGCTTCCGGCCTCGCCGCCTTCTCCGGCTTGCTCGGCATTTTGCTCTTGCTGGGGCTCTTGCTTTCCTTCTTCAGTGGCTGGCGTCTGAGGAGGACTTCATTGGTTCATCTTCCTTTGATCCCGACCTGTGTGTTCCTGAATCCAGTTCCCTTCTGTCACTGAGTCCAGTCTGGGACTTCCCCAGTGCCTGCTGGTGACGTGATTGTCATCCTGGGAGCTTGATACGGTTTTGTAAGTATTTCATTATTTCCTTTTTTGTTATTTTATTCTTTATATTTCATTGAAGTAGTTTAGTTCCTACTAAACTAGTCTCTCTTCTTTTCTCTCTCCTGCTCGGCAGGAGAGAGGGAACATCTGTTGCTCGGCTTGCTTGTGCCAATCTGGCCCAAACCCACGACAGTATGGAAAACATTTGGTTTGGAGATATGGTAATCACACATTGGTGAAAAAAGCTGTGTTTATGTGGACATATTTACAATCCTAAGATGTGTTCATAGTAATAAGATGCAGAGTTTCAATCAGTTATCAGGTGTGTGATTGCAGAATATTTGCATCACAAATTATTCTGGTTTTTTCCCACTGTACTGAAAGATGAACAATATCACTTTCTACTTGTGATGAAAAGTTGACCTACTTTTTAAGCCTACTCTGTGTGATAGTCATATATATTGAAAGAATTCAACTGTAACCTTTTATAATTAAGAATAATGCCTATGCATGAGATCCGGACTGCTTACAGGACTTAAAAATCAATTAATTTCTTATTAGTTACACTGTAGTGATTAAACCTATTCAACAGAAAACAAAATAAACTGCTGAACTGAGCTTTATGAAATAAGTGCAACCTGAGCTATTAATTTTACTCCTTTCTGTCTCTGATTTAATTATGTTTGATCCTATAATCCATTCTATAGTCGGAAATGGAAAGTTTTATTTAGTGTTGCCTGATGGCAACACTAAATATCATCAGGATAATGAAATATCTACAGCAGTGTAAAGCTGGCTAGCAACACAAACTAGACCTAAGTATATTTTATATTTTTATTATTTCTTTGTATCTCTCTCTCTATATAATAAATCACAAGAATGCTAAATTTCTGATCTGAAAAAGTATCAAACTTGTATGGAAGTATAATTAAAAATTGCAATTCTGAGTTTGATCTTTTGAGTTACAAAACCCAATCACATTCATTAGAAATACCTTGCCACAAAATCAGTTCCAGGAACTTACCAAATTTGGACTTAAGACTATTTAGATTTGCTGCCTTCTGCGGTTTTGTTTGTAAAAAGTTATCACACATAGGAGGAAAAGAGAAACATTTCCGTGAACATGTGTGGAACACTGAGAAGCTCTCATACAAGGATGCACACTTTCTCTCCAGTTAGCTGCTCTGTGCTGCAGAACCTCACTGCTCTAGAGGTAGAAAAACTTGTAATTTCCAGGCTAAGTGTATAGCTGATCTTTATACACCCATTTCTTTGTAAGGCAAAATAACATTTTTTTATTTAAATATGATTTCCTGCAATGATGTTTCCCTTCTTGACATGCTTATGCAAAAGTTGTGTTCCCTTGAAAATAACCAACCTGGGCCAAAAAAACTGAGCTTCCCTGCTCTGGGGCTGCCATTCACTTGGCCATGCTAACAGTCCTTTTATCTTTACCTGTTAATTTCTGCACATTTTTCCTAAGCATAGCTGGCCAGAGTTGTATACTGAATTTCAGCTATGGTTTCATAGTTACCTTGTTCAATTCCTCCATTAGTTACCTGTTTTCACTATTTCTTCCTTCTATTTTCATTATTTCTTCCCTCTTTATGTTTCCTAATGGAAAAATCTTTCTGCTTATGACCTAGGATCACAGTCATCGTTTACTAATTTGCTTTCCTGTGGAAGCTCAATGATACCCCGAGCTCTCTATACTCTTCCAGCCTCCCCAGATTATTGCAAAAGTTTTGAAATGTTTAAATGCGCAGTGTCACATTTTCCCATCAAGTATCATCCTTTTTCCTCTTATGTAAGTCCAAAAATCAACAGTCTGCCAGTGTAGTATCCTGATCTTTCCTTGTACTGACATTAACTTTCAGTTTCCTGTCACCAGGAAATGTCCCAGGCACGCTCCTATGTTTTACTTCAAGTCTGTGAATAAAAAGCTAAGCAAAAATGGTTACATTAGTGCTCCTGAAAAAACTTACGTATCCCTTTTGAGCAGGATATTTTGTATCTCACTTCGGGTGGATTCCTCATTTTTGTCAGTCCATTGCCCAGCATACATTTCCTTTAGGAACTTCCATCATTTGCAGATTTTTCAAGAGGTTTCTACAGGACGCACCGTCAAATGCTTCACTGAAAAGTCCTCACAGTGCGTATCTATCACATTTCCTTTGTTTAGAAAAATCACTTTTCTCATAGCCGTGCCTTCTCTTTCAAGAACACGTATTACAATGCAATGATACTGCATGACCTCACAATAGCACCAATTCAGAAATCCCATCTCTTTTCTTTGCAGAGTAGAAACTATATGAACAATAAGGAAACAAATTAGTTTTAATGTAATTATGAAAAAATTAAAACTGCATACAGCACATCTTTTATGAGTTTATGAACAGAGTTTATGAACAATTAAAAACCTTGTGTGCCTACATTAATTTACTAGACCATATAATGATAAAATTCAATTCAGAGTATAGTTCTAAATACAAACTGCGAACTGCTTCTACATTAGCCCTGCTCATATGATTTGATCAAGGCTGAATCAGGGGTTTGAGGTCTATTGCATTGCTTATTTTCACTGCGTGTTGTTCAGACAGCATAGTGAGGCAATGGATTCCTAAAACAGCTTGAGAATGCATTTAATTTTGACTATAAGGGCTATTCCATTCAAGTCATTGCCTCTATGGTAGTACTGCTATTATTGCCACGTGCCATTACATTTTGCACTTTTTTACACTTATATGCTGAAATGATCCAGTTCATTATTATATAAGCAGCATTAAAGTAGACTTTTCTGTATTTCCACTGATACCATTCTCTTAATTTAAACTGTTGTAGGCAGGCAGATATATAGTTCAGTGGTCTACTTGTGGGCTTAAAGAAAAGACCATACCTAAGTGTTTTGCTGGCACAGGATCATAATGTGTCGGAGTTCCAGAAGGAGTAATAGCACGTGTTCAAATAATTAAAACATTCTTATAATGCATACCCTCACTTTCCCCAAGTTGGCAAAACTTAACATTTTATATGCAATTTCAGTATTGAGGTTTCATATGTACTGGGTGTTTTGTTTTATATTAGATCTTGTTTTGTTGGTAGCTGAGTTTGGAATCTCCTACGGTTATTTTGAAAAGAGCAACTTAACATATCTAGGAAGGGTATCTAGAGTTATTTTCTGGAATTACTTAGGATTTTCATCTTTATAGTCTGACATTCAGAATGGTGGAACACAGATAATGCAATAAAATGGAAGATGACCGTGCTATCCCACCGTGCTAGATGTAGCATGTGTCTTGATGTCTGTCACGCCCCACTCAGAAGAGGCGGGGGCTGTGACTCATATTCGTAAATCTCCAGCGGTGTGGACTAAGGTGAGACAACTCTCATGGTCTACACACAAACATTTATTACCTTAACTAGGTCCACGATAGTTGGTTCGGTATATGACAAATTATGGCAAGCAGTAAAGTACACCTTGCATTACTTAACAGACATACCACAGATTATAGTAGGCAGCACTTGACAATGGATATGTCATGAATTATGGCAAGCAGTACGGTAAGCCTTGCATTATGATGGTCCAGCCAACAGGGGTTGTGGGGGAGGTCTCTGGTTCATAGAAGCACTATTCTTTGTGTCCTCCAAAGAAATTAGTCCTCTGCTTTATCTTCCTCTTTTATGTTCAGCCTTGTCAGTATGACCCCTCGCCCCGCCCNGATTTGGGTGGGGTTAAAAATGCATTTAGCAGATAATGAGAGCACAAGTTGGGCAGACCCATTTGGCTTTCAAAAGGCTCCCTGCCTCCTGTGCTACACGAGAGACAAGCAGGTGCCAGCCCTATCAGTTCTTTGAGCCTGCTCCATCCAGGCCCTGTGCAAGCTCTGTGCACGGCCTGCATCGTGCAAGCTCCCTCTTGTCCACCCCACAGCTACAGATTCATTTCACAGCACTTGTGAGTGTTTGGGTCATTCAGAAAGGTTTGGAAGGCCTCTACCTCCACTTCCCCCAGTCTTTGTTTTGGGATGTCTNGCAGTACGGTAAGCCTTGCATTATGATGGTCCAGCCAACAGGGGTTGTGGGGGAGGTCTCTGGTTCATAGAAGCACTATTCTTTGTGTCCTCCAAAGAAATTAGTCCTCTGCTTTATCTTCCTCTTTTATGTTCAGCCNACAAGTCGTCTCTTACAATGTCCTCGTCTTCACTCATAGAGAAAACACACATTTAAATATGGAATGGAGATGAAAAAAAATTATTTCCTTACCTCCCCTAAAGGACACCTATCCAGTTATGGGCAAAGAGTTCTTTCCTACTGTATGATATTAACGTGTTCTGTGTCTCCTTCATTTTTTTACAGCTTTAAGATGTTGTGGGTTTGGTTTTTTTTTATATACACACCTGAATATGTATGTAGTAGTAGTATGTAGACAATTTTTATGTAAAGGGTGATCTTCTTACCTCTTTGAAATTGTTACTAATATACTTTTACTTCAGTGTGGTCATGGTATCGCATTTAGTTTACGTTGCAGTTACATTGCAAAAACAGTCACTTCACTAAACAATTAATATTTTCTGTCTGACTTTTTCAGAGAGTCACTTTACGGAATGACTCAAATTTGTAGGCATTTAGTGAAATGACTGGAATAGCAAGCACTTTGTTACCTGATTGGACTGCTCCACTTAGTCATTGCATGAAATGTCTAAATGGTTTGAGTATTTCATAAAATTGTTCACATTAGTGAAATCTAGCATATTACAAAATGTAGCATGTAGGATGTTCTGCTGCAATACTGCTAGAGAAGGTAAATTGTTCCATCAAAAAGGGTGCTCTCAGGAGCTTCTGACCAGATATTAGTTGACAAATACAACTGTTGCACAAGAAATGCCTTTATTACTTTGCTCCTCAGTTCTTTTCAGCTCTATTAGACTCAGGAAGCTGCTTCTTTTAGGGAACTTTCTTCAAATTTTTAGTCTTCCTTGGTTATTTCTTTTAGTTTTTTTATCAAACAGTTAAGGAAAATCTTCAGTATGTCTGGTGAAAGTCTCATCAGTCTGAAAGAACTGCAGGCCTCTGCAACACAGAGCGTATAAACCAAGGTCCTGTTACTCTGGATATCTCCATCAATATTTTATCTTTAGAAAAATACTAATGTGAAAGTACGTGCACACATGCCCGTTGAAGGTGAATTAAATATGGACTAACCACATTTTCTTAGACTTTGGGTGGTAAAATGCCTTATTTATCAGTAATGTTCTAAAATTTGGATTTGTAGCTAACTGACAGGTCCAAGAAAGTTAAGATAGCTAGATACACAAGACTTAGCTACTAACTTAGGAAAGTTACATACACATTCATCTGTGGCTGGTCACAAAATTCTTGTTATAGCTCTCTGTCATCAGTTCTTTGGGAGAACTTGTCTTTTGTAAACTACGAACTCCAGCTGAATTTGAAATGGAAAATGAAATATTTCAGCTATTTGACTTATTAAAACACTAAAAAGCTCCTGAGTAATCAAACAATTGCTATTATCTCTGATGAATAATAAGATGAATAATAATATATCATATTACATCACTAATGTGATTTCTGTGTGCTACATCACATACAAGAAGAGAAAACTTGAAAGTATGTCAGACTTCTCTGGACAATGTGGGACTCTATCTATAACTTACATGTTCTAGAGACATTCCTTAATTTTATCAGTCTTGGGCTAGGATATGAAACATATGCAGTGTCTTTACAAGGACTTCCTCCAAAAAAGGCTTCATAAAAGTCATACTACCATATCATACATACCAATATTTATATATATTCTATACTTCTTTCACAATTGCTTTGCAAGGTCTACCCAGTTGCATTGAATGAACTTATGCAAAAAAAAGTGATGGCACACCTGACAGAGAAAGCTTTGCCTGTTGTATGAGGTCAAACCCCTTGGTATAAGTATGAGTTCTTTGAAAGGAGAACACAACTATTTCCTAATGTTGTCAGAAACACATCTTTTCCAGCCAGTAAATCAAACAAGAAATTTACTTCACATTGAGTAGTGTATATTAGGCAGAGTGGCTACATATTGTGTCTAGGTGCCACTGGTTACTTCCTGGAACACTACTTCAGAATGAGTAAAGAAATAATATATATATTATATTTTAGAACATATATATATTCTAATGATTGGTCAACACTTGAAAACCAGCTGCTATAGGGAATAACAGTGAAAAATGTTGCTTATTATCATAGTTTGTAAACAAATAGAATGTTATTTTCTGGTGGGTTTATAATGGAGACTATCATACACTGCCATTGTTTAAAATATGTTTCAAGCAGCCATTCAGAATTCAGAATTGTAATACAAAGTAACCATAAAATTCCTTCCCAAACTCTAACTAATAAGTTAGTTTTCTTATTTCATTATGCCTGCACCAATAGCATAATAAAATTGCCATTAAAAACATATTTTTGACTCCAGGGAAGTATGATTAGAGAAAGTGCTTAAGTCTGGAAGGAGGAATTTTGAATACCAAATCTTTTTGAGGGATATATATTTGCTCACTCGGTTTTTTTTTGCATACTCTAAGCATAGCATATAAAGAGGAGGAAAATTAAATCCACTCATCTTGTGGAGAGATTAAGAAAGGGAAAGAGAAATGGATCTTTCTGAACTTCTAAATATTTTTCTTTTATACAGTTTCTCTTAATCTCTTTTTCTGTAAACAGAACAGCTTCAGTAGACAGCATGACTAGGTTTTTTTTTGTTTCAGCTTTAAAAATCACTTTTAAAAATCCATTTTGAAAGAGAAAGGACTCTTTCCCATGTCTATGAGAGTTAGTTTAACCAGCCTATTCTGACTACACATTTTTGAGGGTTTAGCAGTGTGATGAAACTTGTAATTTACATCTCAGTAGAACAAGAGGAACTAACATTTTTTGTTACATGCCTGTTGAATGGAATTTGGTCTCCTTATCATTACATTTTACAGTTTTATTTTGTCATTGGTCAAAGCTTGTTTTTTATCTTACTGTATTTTCCTGCCAAATTCAAACACGTTAAAGAATATGAGTAACTCATGCTCGTTTTCTTCGTAGCAAGGTCTACTAGCTAAATTTACCAGTGATGAAAATGTTGTAATTTAAGATATTCCTTCCTGAGAACGAGACTAGAGCATGTATAATATAGAGAAAAATAAGAATATTGGTTAACCACTTAGTCAAGAACAATTATGGGCAAAGCTTTTTACGATTCCTTCAAATCAGACTGCAATGTGTGAATATGAAATTACTGACTGGAACAGTATAAAACCAGAACCTGAGACATGTAAACACATGGTACCAATGCAATGTCTTCCCATATAGCTACCAGGCCAAATATCTTAACCTTTCATACAGGTATTATCTTTGCTACCAATTATGGAAGAGAAGATGAAGTTGCCTTTACCAGTAGAGGCTGCTCCCCTTATCTGTAGTAACTTGTTTTTGAACAGAAAATCAGGAAAGCAGCAGAGGGTAAAACACAGCAGCAGCACTAGATCTGAGGTTTTCTATTGGACATCACTGATGGATCAGAATCAGCTAATCTAAAATTGTTTATCTCGATTATTTCAGACAAAATTGCTCATATTCATGTACCTGAAAAAACACTTTGCAAATATGGATGGCATAGTTTCCCATCAAAGCTGGGAAATACCTTTCACATACTGGGCTTTTTATTTACCTTTTTCTTCTGTTTTTTGCCTTTAGTCTCACATATTTTCTTATCCAGGTGAGTAAGGAGGTAACACCAAAAACTTCAAGTGAAAGTCAAGTTTTCTGTTGGATATTGTTTAGTTTAGATGTTTCTGTTATCAGATATGGAAACATTCTGTTAACACAGATATGATGTGTTTTCCCTGTCAAATTTCCATGAATGATTGCAATTTTAATGAAATTACATATTTTCCAGTTTTATCTGAATTTCACAATAAATAATTATTAACATCAATTGCTCCAACTGCATGCCCAATAGATGAAAAAATAAATAGATTGCATTGATGTTGCATCCAGCCTACTTACAAATCACCAAGTTTTCCATAGAACCTGTGTCTTCTTCACATCCATCATTTGCCTTATGCAACCAAGCAAGACATGAAAAATTTGAAATCCTGATACTCCTGATCTGACTGTACAAAGCTCCCTTAGAGTAAAATATATCTTTCCCTTTAGGTGTTCTGTCTAAAGTTAATTGAAATTCCACAGCTGATACAGTGTTCAGCAAGGACAATGAGGATCCGTACTTGCTAATCAAGCTGAAAGACAACAAATATTTTGGAGAGTCACTGTAATATTGATCTTATGAAAGCTTCCACTAAAATTCACAGGTAGTGATTTTATTCAACACATGAAATTTCCTTCTAATGTGTTAGCATAGTCCTGTATATAGTGACGTATCATAACTCAGAGAGGAGGGAACAAAGTCTTGAATTACTGCAAGAAGTTTTTTAAGCCATAAGTAAAATCACAGATGGAGGGAAAGAGCTGCTACAGGCAACTAGTTAACTTTTGCATTGACAAAAGGTATACCAATTCCCTCAAGCACAGAACGTGGTGAGAACTTTTCCTCTGATTGCTTCTTCTAGAGAGATTCCTTCCATTTGTGAGATAATTGAAGAAAACAGAGATGTGGAGTTTGTTATCATACATGTATCTTCTAACCCTATGCTACTCCTGTGTGGCTCCAGGACTTGTGCTCAAATACAGATAGGTATGTCTACTGCCTGTGTACAGCCTAATGTCACTACTGTACCCAGTTCTCTACTACTGGTACTGTTAAAGGCTTTGGCATACATCTGATTGCTTTCTAGTCATCTTCATCCTTGTGCACATGGAAACCCATGATTTTTCCCTCCTTATGTCTTGAATGATGATCTGTGTACCCTTCCAGAAACTCAACACATCTCTCCAGATCAGTCCAGCAGACATTTTCGTTGGGCCTATCATCAACGCTAAAAGCAGAGAGCTGAAGTCTTCTTCAGACCCTGGTGTTAGGAATGCAGTAAAGCATTAACCCCCTCACCCTATATACGTGTACAAGCAAACCATACATATCCATGTCTTACTAAAGTGTGCCACATCTGGAAGCTTAGGAAGGTCTTAAGGTTTCAATGGATTTCTTGAGGCCAGTCCTCTTGCTGGCAACTGAGCTACTGATATCAACTATCTGGACTTCTGTAAGGTCTTTGACACAGTCCCCCACAACATCCTGCTCTCTAAATTGGAGAAATATGGATTTGATGGATGGACTATTTGGTGGAAAAGGAAGTGGCTGGATAGTTGCATCCAGAGAGTAGTGGTCAACAGCTCAATGTCTACGTGGAGATCAGTGATGAGTTGTGTCCCTCACGGGTCTGTACCGGGACAAGTACTGTTTAGTATCTTCATCAGTGACATAGACAGTGGGATAGAGTGCACCCTCAGCAAGTTTGCAGATGACACCAAGCTGAGCGGTGTGGTTGACACACCTGAGGTATAGGATGCCATTCAGAAGGATCTGGAAAAGCTTGACAAATGGGCCCATGTGAACCTCATGAGGTTCAACAAGACCAAGTGCAGGGTCCTGCACCTGCGTCGGGGCAGCCCCTGGTATGAATACAGGCTGGAGGATGAAGGGATTGAGAGCAGCCCTGCCAAGAAGGACTTGAGATTACTCGTAGATGAAAAGCTGGACATGAGCTGACACTGTGCATTCACAGCCCAGAAAGCCAGCCATCTCTTGGACTCTATCAAAAGAAGCATGGCCAGCAGGTTGAGGGAGGTGATTCTGCCCCTCTACTCCACTTTAGTGAGACACTACCTGGAGTACTACATCCACCTCTGGAGTCCTCAGCACACAAAAGACATGGAAGACCTCTCTTATGAGGACAGGCTGAGAGAGTTGGGGTTGTTTAGCCTGGAGAAGGCTCCAATGAGAACTTATTGTGACCTTTCAGTACTTTAAGGGGGCTTATAAGAAAGATGGGGACAGAATTTTTAGTAGGGCCTGTTGTGATAGGATAAAGGATTATAGTTTTAAGCTAAAAGAGGGTAGATTTAGACTAGATATAAGGAAGAAACTTTTTACAATGAGGGTTTCCCATTCATGGAAACATTCAAGGTTGGATTGGACACTGAGACACCCTACCTAGCTCACTGCAAGGGTTTGTACTAGGTGATCTTTACAGGTTCCTTCCAACCCAACACATTCCATGATTCTATGATTCAATGATTCGATGATTGATTCGATGGTTCTATGAACTCACTTAGAAGTGAGGTTTTTTTCATAGGTTCATTTTCTAGAATGGAAAAAACCACATGGCTTGGAAGTACCTGCTTTGCGGCTAAATAACAACATTATTTTTGTCACTATTGGAAAGTTACTTATCAAAAGGCATTGTGTTGCTTTTCTGATATTTCCTAAAATGGCTTTGCTATTGGAATACATTGATGTATACCTGTAGCAGGCATTTTGATAATCTGGTCTTCCTATGCAGCAACATTTTTAACCAGGAGAGCATAAATGGTCCTCAAATTATTCCAATCATTTCAGTTCTGCATACCTGTCTTCTCTCTCACACCCTCCCAACCACAATGACACAGAAAAGGTAGGACTGAATAAAATGTTACTGAGAAAAATCAATTTAATTAACCGTCTCTTAGAACTATGAGACGAGGTGAAGTACAACTCAAATTTCAGATTGTGATTCTGACCTAAGCTAGTGTATCAGTGGCTATTAAGTCATTTGGAGCAAATTACTAAAATATTTTCTCATTTCTTTGGCTTTTTTGGCTTTTAGCTCATAGTATGTGCTATATTTAATTTTGACTCCAGATTCAGCACTGTAGTAATGACTCTGTAAGACTTCTTCATCCTTGTCACTACTATGAGGCAATTTCACACTTTCCTGACTCTGTAAGAGATGTAATACTTGGAAGTGTTAATTGACCAAATCATCAGTAAGAGGGAAAGAAAAAAGGGAACATGAAATATAATTCTGTTGAGTTTGACTTGGAAATGTAGGAATGGCCATTACACAACAGGTACTCAGACTGAACAAAACTTAAGCTCTTTTCCATTTCAATAAACTACTTTAAACTCTCAAATGGACTGCTTGGAATAAGCAATAAATATACCAGTGTTCTGTTGAAGATTACACATACACCAGGGAAGCTGGTTGGGTCAGGCACTAACCTTAATTTGAAGATAAGCCCTTCTTGTCTCATCCAAACGCTTGGTTAAGGAAAGTCAGGCATGGCTGTGAAGACTGAAGAGAAGTCTTTTCAGGCGTCAGGAAACTGTTGCAGTTATTTTCCCTTTAAGAAACCCAGACCTCTTCCTGTATTTGTTTAAGACAGCCTTTGTCAGATATATATGCATGTTCACAGAAGCAAGATCTTTCTGATGCATATATTAATAAACAAACAAATAAATAAATAAAAGAGAAGTTACTGTCTCAAATATGAAACAGGCTGCAAAACTAAAAGGCCAAATCCTTAGCTGGTGTCACCTGATGGTCAGCCCAGAAGTGTCCTGGAAGACTTTGCAGTGTAAATCACTAAATTAATGGGAATAATTAGCTCTACTTTGTGAGATTTTGATTGGTCCAGATCACAGATTATTTTTTACATTTGTAAAACTCACCAAAAGGCAAGAAAATCTGTCTGTCCTGTTAGTAGAGATGGATTGTCAAAATTATTGTTGGATTTACTTCATATCACTCTTCATATCATTTACTTTGTATCTTCAGTGTGTTTTTTATTGTTCAAGGGAGTGGAGGAAATACATATCTTAATCATGACTTTCTTTCTTTCCAGGATGCCAGAAGATCTCCTTCTCCTCCACAGATAGGTGAAGTGGATCCTTTCCAGTGAAGTCTTTGTGGCTGTCAGAGGACAAAGGAATGGGGCAGCAAAAGAGACACTGTGCAATAGACAGCTTGGGACTATTCCTGTTGAATCTGGCGGGTCTCTCTCTCATCACTACTGTAAGAAAGAAAAATGGTTACTATTTTCACTGTTTAAAAGCAAACCTAAATCCCAGTTCTTGTCATTTTCACAATAATGTTCATGTTCCTCATTCAACCAAGACAATACAAACAGAGACCAACATTGATGTTAATTTCATCCTAGCAACAAGGTTGAAAATAAGTTATTCTTCAATTTATATGTAGTATCAGAACTTTAGGTGCATGAACATAGGGAGAAAGGAAACAAACACAACAGCTAGCCAAAATTGTTCTCCCAATTCTTGTCTTAAAACATGTCTTTGAATACTTCTTTCTTCAGATTCTTGCTGAATTATCGGGAACTACACAAGGCAGCAAATATCTGGGCATAAGTGGTCTTAGTAACATCACTGCTTACAGAAAAAAAGACCCTTTTGTATTGTCTTATGGGTGATCCACAGTGTTTTTCTTTTTAAATATGTCTAAAACTACTTAGGCTTTGGAGAAAAAAGAACAAGTGGAACAATTAATATCACAGAACTAAGCCTGAATAAAATTTGTATATTACCTTTGGCTCCTGAGCTGAATCAGTGATTTGCATTCTTCCCTTCCCTCCTCCCCCTAAAATGTAAAATAATACTTCACAACTTAAAAATGTGCCTCCCATAATTTTAAATGACATAACACCTCCTTTTGTCATAACAAACCAAGCTCATACTCCAGTGGGGACTACATGGTAACTTTGACTAGAACAGTGGAATTATGATGGATTATTTTTAGCTTTGGTTCAGGCTCTCTGAGTTTCATTCTGACTCATTTGATTGAATTGATGGAAAATTAAAAGCAAAAGTTGGCTGAAGCAACTGTTTTTAAGTGAAAACTAGCCAAGGAAGCTGATAAAACTCTTTTACAGGCCCCATTAAAGGTATTGGAAAAGGCAAAATGTGAGAGCTGAAGTATATATATTAAGACATACTCGGAAAGTTTCTAAAGTTTTTATTTAGTTGGAGGTAGGGGAACAAAGTTGAGCTTAAAATCAGTTACTTACCTCATCCTTTTCTTGCTGGAAAGTACTAGCCTCCAAAATACATGTAATCTAATAAATATTTGGCACCTTTATATGTCTAGTGGTAGGGTGGGAGATGTACAAGGTGAAAGTGTGTAAAAAAAGGGAAGAAAAAGGTGAAAGAATATACATAGCAAAAGGAAAACATAAGAGTAAACTAGATGGTGAACAGAAGAAAGATAACACTGAGAAAGGAATACATGCTTAGGTAGTACCAATTCTTTTATCTCCACCCTGTAAACTGCATGAAACTCATTTAATACCTAAACACACTTAATTAAGCCAGAAAATAAATTGTAATTCTGAGGTTATGACAAAAATGATCGTTTAAAGCAATAAAATAATGGTTCTTCATTCAATCTCTTTTACATGGGTAGTTTACTTTAAAAAACAATGAAGATTTTTAGTTGTACGGAAAATGAATGTATCTGATCTTTCCCTCTATCTTGTCTATTTTGTCATTATCAGCCTGTTGTGATTCCCCCTGCATCATGGGCATAAGTTTTTTTTTAAAATCTCTTTAGAAAATCTAAACCCATTAAGAGCTGAATAGCTCTGTGTTTCTTTCCTGGAAAATCCTGGAAGTGTGATGCTAAAACTGACTGTGTCTCTCTCCTCTTACTGTGATACAAACATTATAATAAATGCAATGAATGAGAAAGCCAAAACATTTGAAAAAGAATCAGCAGAAGAAAAGAAACCAAATAAATAGATGTTTGCTTTTTCTTTTTTTTTATTTTATTTTTTTTATTATAAATTGATTGAAAAGAGTATTTAAACAGCCCATGGTTCGATGATCATTACTTCTTCAGGTTCTTACATTTTCTTCCTTCCTTGTTTCAGTTCCTTTTTTTTGCAGTTGTATCTTCAGCTGTTACCATCATCATTGTGTTTGCTGGGGTCAAAACACTTAGCCAGTTCTGCTCTTCAGGGTTGGGTTAAGAAGTAAAATACATCCATCTGTTGCTAGTCATTTAAAACAGTCCATCTGAAGCTTAAATATAATCAGGCAAATAAAATTGTTTATGGTTAATTATTCTGTTTTTATTGGCTTCTCTGGCTGACATTAGCAAGAGAAAAACATTTCTGAGTTGGTTTAATATAATTACTTGATAGAACAGGGTTTCAGGGTCTGAAGACTGGAAGATTAACACAAGTAATTTTACTCTCATAATTAGTTTTGTGTTACAGTCTGTCTCTAATACAAAGAAATTGGATTGGTTTTGCTTCATATCCTAGACCAACTTAATGAGAATTTGAGTAGCTTTTTTGGAAAGGATGGCCATCAGATTCAAATGTACTTATGATCTTGCATAGCTGTCAATGTTTTTAGTGTCTCTTTAACTTATAACCTGTGTCTTCTGTTATGTCAACATGTCATCCCTCCCTTCCAGGTAAGAGTAATATAGGGTTAACTAACAATACACAAAAGGATTTTTTGAAATAATAATTCAGATGTGTCTCACCAGTGCTGAGCAGAGGGGAAGGATCATCTACCTTGACGTGCTGGCAGCACTTTGTCTAATGCAGCCCAGAGTACCATTGGCCTTCTTTGTTACAAGGGCATGTTGGTGGTTATTGTCAAATTGGTGTCCACCAGGATCTTCAGTCCTTTTCTGTCAAGGCTATACTGGTGTCTGGGTTTATTTATTCCCAGGGGCAGGACTTGATGTTTCCTTTTTTTGAGCTTCACAAGGTTCCTGCCATCCCATTTCTTCAGCCTGTCGAGGTCCCTCTCATAGGCTGCTTGGCCATCTCATGTATCAGCCACTCCTCCCTGTTCTGTAGTGACAATCCAACTCAGACTGTGCTTCATCAACTTGTCTGGGGATGGTAGAGGAGACAATGTTAAAAGCCTTACCAAAGTAAAAACAAACAGCATCCACTACTCTCTCTTCATCCGTCAGTCATCTAATTATAGAAGGCTACCTAGTTAGTCAAGCATGACTTCCCCTTTATAAATCCACACTGACTGCTCCAAATCGCCTTAGTGTCCATATATTTGGAAAGACTTTACAGGAGGATTTTCTCCATCACCATTTTAGGGACTGAGGCGTGGTTGACCAGGCTGTAGTTCCCCAGGTATTCCTTCTGTCATCTTGAAAACAGGAGTGTCATTTGCTTTCTTTCAGTCCTCACAAACATATCCTAACCACTATGACATTTCAAAGATAATCCAGAATGACCTTGTAGTGACATTGGCCAGCTCCCTGTGCACTTGTGGATGCACCTTATGAGGTTCTATGGACTTGTGTCTGTCTATTCTGTTTAAATGTTCCCTACCGGATCCTGCTCTGCTGAGGACATATCTTTACCTTCAGTTTCAGCGGTCTGGGACTACTGAAAGCCAAAGGCAAAGAACATATTCAGCACCCTGGTCTCCTCTGTCTTTTGTCACTTTTGGCTCCTGACCCATCCAACAGCAGACCAACATTTTCCCTGGTATGCCTTTTGCTGCCGATGTATTTGGTGAAGTCATTTTTGTTGCTCTTCATATCCCTCACCAGATTCAACTCCACATAGGCTTGGCCTTCCTAACTGTTCCTGAAACAGTGCCTCCATATTCGTCGTGGGTCACCTGCCCCAGCTTTTGCCTCTTATACACTTCCCTTTTAAGTTTGAGCTTTGCCTGGAGTTCCTCGTTCATACTTGCAGGGCTCCCACCACTCTTGCTTGACTTCTTGTTCAGTGGGATGGACCCCTCTGGGAAAGTGACGCTTTTCAGTGTCAATTTCAAAATTCAGCATACCTACATATTGTTCTACTTTGGTGGCTAAAGCTTTAGACTTATTGAGTCTACTTTAATTGTGACCTTAATTTCACTAGTGCATTGTTCCATCCCTAATTAACTAAATAAAAGTCTAATATTTTAGCTTGGTAATTAGGCTTCTTAAATGAATATTTGCTTGCTCATCTATTTTAATAAAATCAATGAAGGCTATGCAGATTTGGGTCGCTCTAACAAATTATAATATGGTTCAAGAACCACAAGGGCATGGTTAGTCTCAAAGATGTCATTTCTAAACCACTCAGATCAACTTCCTAATGAATGCTTCAATAATTTTTTACTATTACCCTTAGACCAGGATATGCAAGTGTTATGGTTTGGGAAAAACCATAACAATTTATTGTCATTTAGACAATTATTCTCTCACCCAATGACCTCTCCCCACCCAGGAAGGGGAATTGGGAAGAAAAGGAGGAAACCTGGGGGTTGAAAGACAAACAGATTTAATAGGATAGAACTAGATAATTAACAGTACCAACTATAAAGAACCCATATTGATTCCAATACCCATATATACTACACAGGGATTATACTCAGCCAATGATACCAGTAGGAAGCCGTGCACTCCCAGCAGTGGACAGTAAATGTCCGACACTGTGAGTACTACAACTTTGGGAGGAAGGGAAGGGCTCAGGGGTCCGGCACCAGGGCAAGAGTTGCTCTGGATTGCCACCATCAAGGGAGTGCAAATTTCACATCAAACTTTCTAATTTATATTGAATGTGACATTCAGGGTGCGAAATAATCCTGTTGGTCAGTTTGGGTCAAGTGCCCAGGTCTTGCTCCTCATCATCCCTGCACCTGGCGAGCTCAAAAACAATGAAACCTTGAGACCCACATACCATAGCTGGCTATAAAGTAAATATTTTCATGAATTAAGACACCAGAGTCTTCAAAAAATACAATTTTTCCAAGCATCAGAAGAGAAACCAGTCCTGTGTCGCTCAAACCAGGACAGCAAGTTAGGAATATTTCCCTTGGCTTAACCGATATGCAGCAATAGAGACTCAGGCAAGAATCTGCCACAGAGCTGTAATGAAAGTGAAGGTGATGTATGAGATGGCAGGATCATAGAATCATAGAATCATGATCATCCTGGTCCCTCTGGATGGCATCCCTTCTCTCCAGCCTGTCAACCACGCCACACAGCTTGGTGTCAGCAAACTTGCTGAAGGTGTACTCAATCCCAACATCCATGTTGCTGACAAAGATGTTAAATAGTACTGGTCCCAGTACTGACCCCTGAGGAACACCACTTGTCACTGCTCACTACTTGGACATCGACTTGTTGACCACAGCTCTTTGAGTGCAGCCATCCAGCCAATTCCTTATCCACTGAGTGATCCAACCGTCTAATCCATGTCTCTCCGATTATGAGACCAGTATGTCATGCAGGGCAGTGTCAAACGCCTTGCAGAAGTTCAGGTAGGTGATGTCAGTTGCTCTCCCCTTATCCACCAACACTGTAACCTCATTGCACAAGGCCACAAAATTTGTTAAGCATGGTTTGCCCTTAGTGAAACCGTGTTGGCTGCCACCAATCACCTCCTTATTTTCCATGTATCTTAGCAGAGTTTCCAGGAGGATGTCTGTTATAAGAATATATCACTATTACAAGGATCTCTACTATAAGGATACCTTGCTCTCTATTCTTACTATATGTTAGGCAGAATCACCTCTGCTTCTGTATGGCAATAGGGATTACACTCACCAGTGCAACTCACCAGAAGATCACTGTGGTCATAGACCATTCTTCTTCATCAAGCAATTGAGACTATTTCAAAAGTATGGGTGAGAAAACCATAGAATATACACATTTGTATTGGTCAAACTAAGGTTGCTAGTCATTCTTCTTTTGGACTTATTTTTTATCTTCTAGTGTATCACACAAAAATAAACTTATTCTTTGGAAAGTGACATTAGGAAGTGTAGTGAAGAACTCTAGTCCACTGCCTACTTAACACCAAGACTTGTGTAAGAGTACACCTAAATACACTACTAGAAAGCTTATTGCAGTGACTACTGTTTACAAAACATTACTGCTGGCATTTTCAAAAGCATTTAGCAATCCCAGAACTCATACACTACCAGAATCAATGGACTAACACGAAGTTAGACCAGTATACAGTACTTTTGGGAATCCCCACCCACATGTTATGGTGCAGCTGATCAGGATATGTTATCTACACTTTTTGTCAAAATGTCAGAAAATAAATACATGCATCAGGCCTGGCTTAATCAAATAATAAATGCTTAGAATATATTCTGAGAGCAGATAAATGTATAAAAAAATGCAGGTAACAAATCACTTTCACTCACAAGCATCTCACGACTCCTTTCGTAAAGTAATAAAATACCTAAACTGCCTCAGCTCAGGTTAGGACATGAGTCTGGCATAAAGCCAACGTTCTGGACCCTGACATTTCTCTGCATAGCTTACTGCAGATCTAATAGTGCACATTTTAATGAATTCAGCTTTGGTTGTTGAATATAGAAACACAATTTCAGTCAAAAACACTGAACCTTTTTATCATAAATGAGCTATAACAAGCCGTTTGAGCAGCTGCATTGAATGGGTCGGAGAGCCATTTTCTGAAGCTGAATTGATTTACATTTAGTTTACATAGTGGATAATATAAAAGGTAAAGTAATTTTGAAATACAATTGCTAATAAAAAGAATAATATCTTATAAATATGTTAACAAGTGCTTCTAGTGATATTTAATATAGAGACACTTAAAAGCAGTTAATAATCAGATTTAACAATATTACTGGTGTTTCACTGTTAGATCCTTGAAATTATGTCTCTAAATAATGTTACCAACTGTAATCACTACTGTGCTATCAATTCATGTTTGAAATTGCTCATGATGACACAAAGGCACACATAAAATACTTGCAAATCCCAAATCTATCTTAATGGCAAGTTACCATATGAGGGAGATATTCTTTGTACATAGATGATTTGGGTGTTGGTGTTCAGCTTAGTAACTTGATGGCTTTCAGCAGGGGATTTAAAAACTTTTCTTAGCATGTTTAATTTTAAAGCTAATCATATAATGTCAGAATTTTCTGAGGATGTCAAAGGAAAAGGATTTATATAATCAGTTATTTTGCTGAAAACCCCTTTAACCTCTGAAACTGTTCGGTGAATAAGAATGAACCAAAAGCCAATACATATAATTATTCATCGTGCATGGAGTCATTTTTATTGAGGTAATGACTAAAGATAAATAAGATTTTTAAGGCATTTCTTTTTTTTTCCCCAGAGCATTGTAAAGTTTCATATCACCAGAGAAGATACTCCTGAGTACCTCTGTTCTGTGAGCAAAAATTCCTCCAAATAAGTCTTTGGACAGATGCTCTCTTTTGCATATTACTGTGATAGTGGAAGAGGTGCAGGTAGTGCTAGCGGGACCCCTTGCCTTGACATCCTTCCAGCTTAGTCATTTTGACAATAGCTTCTGCATCTTTGTTAGTCAAAATGCACCAGATAGGTCATCTCAAAACAGTTTAAATGGCAGATCTTTGCTACCTAGCTCACTCTGAAGAGGACAATAGTAGTGTCAGATGTGCAGCACTGAAGAAACATGCAACAGGAATGGCCCAGGAGTAAGTCAGGGAGCACCTGAGGAAGAGTTTTCTTCTTTTTCATTATCACCACTGAGATCAGACTACATCTGTATGTAGTCCAGTTGTCCAATATGGCCTTTGAGAGGGGGATGGAGAGGACCTGCTCCAGGTATAAGGCAATTCCAGTCTGGAAAAAACCTAGTAGGGTGGTGCATCCTTCACCACTTGCACTTGACGTGCAGACTGGGAAAGAAAAAAGGATATTCAAGGAGTGGAAAATAGTGCAGCAAGTTTGTAGCAGTAGTGCCAACTAGTCTAAAGAGCAGGAAGGTCGAGTAGTTTTCATGTATGCCTGTTTCCCTGTGTCTACTTCCTTCTGCTCTTTCTCTTTCAGAGACTACTGGTGCTGAACGTCAGAAATTCCTATTACAGGAATGTGTAGTATTTTTGTGCAGGGTGAATTTTCACAGAGTCATAGAATCATAAAATAGTTTGGGTTGGAAGGGACCTTAAAAATCATCTAGTCCCAACCCACCTGCCATGGGCAGGGACATCTTCCACTAGACAAGGTTGTTCAAAGCCCCATCCAACCTGGCCTTGAACACTTCCAGGGGTGAGGCATTCACAGATTCTCTGGGCAACCTGTTCCAGTGTCTCACCACCCTCACAGTGAAGAACATTTTCCAGTGGCCCTAGAAATGGATGTCCTTAAGGTTCTAGTTTGCCTGCTTTGTTTTGTGGTTGCCTTTTCCTTGAATTCAGAGTGCTTGAGTCGCTTACTTTTGAGAATTAAGATCCTGCATGTGACTTGTACAGAATTCTTTCACCATGGAGTGCTTTTATGCTGCCAGCATGAAATAAATACATGGTGTATCCAGAGCTGTTAAACCCATTCTGTCTGAGAGCTTAGAAACATGAGTTATATTTAAAACAAGAAGGTTACCTCACCTGTACCCCTAAGAAATATTTAGCCAAGTGAGAGGCATAATGGGGATCATTTATTGCTATTTAATGTCAACAACAAAATTTCTAAGTAATGACAAAATACACTCTGACAGGTGAAGCACAAATGTGAATCTTTGTATGCAATTTGTATGGCTTTTCTGACATATGAGCCAAGTGCAGCTGCAATCTGTCAGTATCATTTAAACTGTTATTGTGTTTGTCAACCGAGTATCAGCAGTATGATGGAAGAAGGCAGGCAAAGACTAATTCCTGAACAGTAGCATAATACCTCGTTTTAAGTACAGTGTAGATTAAGCAGTTACTATGAAACAGTCTGTAACTGTGTACATGTGTTCAAAGCCCATTGAAATCGTTGGGAAGGAACTCAATAATTTCAGGGTTCCTAGAGGAGGCACAGTGTCTACAGAAGTGTTTGAGTCCCACTTCTACCAAAGACTGGTGCATGCTTTAGAAAATTTTATATAGTTCTTAAAGCTTCTTTTCTTACCTTGATTTCAATTGCACTTTGGCTTTAGAAGCTTTAATCTCATTTAAAAATAAGATTGTTTTATATCACTTGCTTTTAACTCTGTAGTTGATGTTATAGAACTGATCATTTTCTCTCTCACAGTCTTTTGTCTTTCTTTTTACAGAAATGCTTACATTTTAACAGATTTTCACACAAGGTGATTACAATAACTTAACAAACTGGCCTATAAAACTCTCACTTCTGATAACATGACTTTTGTAAGTCTGATGTGATATTTTAGAATCTTTGATCCCTTGGGAAGGGATCTCAGGAGCCCCCTAGTCCAACCATCCGCTCAATGCTGAAGTCAGCTCACGGTTTTCTACAGCTGGGTGTCAGAAACCGCCAAGGGGAGGTTCCACCATATTTGTAGGCATAATTTCTAGTGCTTAGTTTCTCTCCTTGGAAAATCTTTCCCTTTATGTCCTTTCCTTATATATCTGTAATATAGCCCTTTGTAGGAAAAGAATGAGAGGTTGCACAACTAAGATGATGAAATTAATACAACTAAGATATCAGGTGGCTGTCCCACAAATATTTACAATAATAGGAAAAGAACTTATATAGGTTGAATTAAAAAATAAAAAACCCTACGGCCATAAATTTGTGTGTCAGTGCCTGTCTGTATTGATTCACCATTTTCTATTGCACCTGGAACCTTCGCATTTTATTCCTCTCCTTACACTAATCTTCATATGCCGTTTTTTTAGCAACAAAAATTTTATTGATTCTTTATATTTTATTACATGTGGCCTCAAGGTCTCTCCCTGCTCACATTTAAATCCAGCTGTGCCAAGATGTTTTTAGACAACTGGACAGATACTGAGTTAATCACTCTTTGTGCCATGATTTATGACTATCACATGAATCTCTTTCTGGATGTTGTTCTCATCTTTGTTTCTATCTATTCTCTTTTGCCTTAGTTTTGAATTAGATCCTTTTTGTGGTGCTGCAGGGTCTTCTGTTTAAATGTCTAGGCATTATGTAAAATAAGCCTCTGGTCCATGACTGGGTTCTTTAAAGGCTAGATAAATAATACAGAAACATTCAGGAGAGTTAACTGGATATATTAGTGTACAAATGAACTTTTAAAATCCAAATGAGCGGTTTCATAAATCTAATCCATGACAATGTCAATCATAAAGATTTATTTATTTTTTTAGTATTTTGCAACCAGAAAAGTAATGTCATGGTCTTGCACCTAAAAATAACCCATAATCTTACAGAGTGAAAGTATAGTTTACTGACTATAAGAATTCCTTAAGATTATCTTTGGAGTTGTAGGGAAATATTATTTGGAAGAAGCAGAGGATGGCAGTGTTGGACTGCAATTATGAGGCAATACAGCCTGCAAATCTTGAATTACAGCATTGCACAACCTTACAGAAGTTGTATCAGATGTCTTAAAAGAAGCACAAGCAGAAAAAAGGTTTACACTGTATTTTTGATTATCAAAATTGTGTTTGAAGTCCAGCAGTCAGAGAGCAAAAATGGTTACTTTTCTAATGGCATGTGGCTGTAATGTAGAATAATGTAGAAAAGGTAGGAGAAGAAAACAAAAACCATTAAATCATAGATTTGGGGAAATAAATTAGTAGTATAACTGTGAAAGGCCTTTCTAGTACTAAGTCCTTAGCTGTGAAGGTACTGAGTATTTGCAAAGACATAATTTTTCTGATGTAGACATTATGGTTTCCACAGGCTGTTCTGATGGAGTCTCCCTCAAAGGCAGTAATTCAGTTAGGAACAGGGGATGGATTTGCAAATAGGTAAATCACTTTAGAAAAAAAGGACCTTCTTCTCTGAGGTATGTCTCCATTCTGTGTTTATATAGGATGTCACTCCAAATTTGACAGCAAAAACTTTGTCTTAAAAAACTATTTAATACATCAAGAAGGGGAAGGATTACATTCCAGGAATGTTAATACGTGTTTAAAAATGTTGTGCAATTAAATAATTTGGTTTTGTTATGTAGGATGCCATCAGCTGTGCAAGCCTCCAAATTTTGCTGGCCATGTTTTATCAATGAAACCAATGTTCACTTTATTTGTTTCTCTCTTGTCCTAATTAAGCTTGTGAAAACGGAACACAGTGTCACTATTTGGTTAAAGACATTATTTTTCACCTCTAAAATGACTGTGGCAGTGGGCTTTCACACTGGTCTAGGGAACTTTGGGAAACAAGTCCTTTTTGTGGGAGTGGTGGGAGCTATAGAGCCCTGTGGAATCGATCAGATTCTTATGAGCCGTCTCGCAGTTCAACAAGATTTGTTTTCCAGGATTGCTTATGCTGCCAAGTATATTTATATAAACTTGGACCAACATGCTAGACTGCAAGTATAATTTGCAAGTAATTATCTGCTAAAAAGTGCAATTGTCAAAAAAAAAATTAAAATAGAAGTAGAATTTAGTTGAGACCATGACTTACTTTCTGAGAAGTTGGCATGATCATTTTATTACAATTGGCTTGGTGCTCAGAACCCAAGCTAATCCAAACTGCTCTTATAATTTTGCATTATAACTACAGACCTCACGGAAACTCCATGTTTGCTTGGAAGCTTTACAAATCCACATGTACTTTTCACTAAATCTCAGCTCAGTTTAATTGCAATGAAAACTCAGATCAAGTGAATTCTAGGTGGTTTTAGTTTTCATAAGAAAACATATCCTCCCCCCCCCCCCCCTTTTTTTTTTTAATTCAATCATGGGAATAAAAGAAAACAGTGTTTTTACATTCTGAATGCAATCTTTTTGATAGTAGTCATCTCAGTCATTCCCATTTTTATTAACTCCTGTAAGAAGAACTTAACTTTTAGGAATCCTTTTAAAATTTTTCTTGGTAAGTGTGGTTTAATGTTCCAAAAGTTAATTGATGCTGGTCTAAGTTTGCTATAGTCTCATGGTTTATTGCTTGAAGGTGTCTCAGGGATACCTTGGGACTAACTATTTGTACCGACTTTATATTAATGTTACTCTGGTGACGTTTCTGGTTTCTCATGATTTTCACTGTTCTAAAGTACTTATGACATAAGAACTCTCAAACCAACAACAATCAAACATAAAACCAGATGTAGCAATAAATAATAACATAAAATTATTGAGGAAACTACAAAGTGTTTAGGCAGCTGGGACACATCAGTAAGAATGCTCAGGCTTTTCCATTTTCAGTTCCAAATTTTAGACTTTCTAAAGCTGTCATCTTTGAAGAAGAATCCTAACAGATAAAATCAACATAAAAAAAAGTTTCTGGGGTTATGGCATCTGGAACCTGTTAGCCACAGGAGGCTGTGTCAGCAGATAAGTAGTTTGATAGAGGAACAATTTATTGGACTATTTATCCATAAATGGATACAAAAAGGACTAAGCAGGGATCTACCTTTAGCAGCCCTAATACAAGAGCTGCTGAGGAGAAGGGACCCCAGGAACTTGAGGGCCAGATTTGAGGGCTTTCTTTAACCAGAATCTCCTCTGCCACTGTCCTAGGCAGAAACTGAGCTTAGATGGATACTTGGTCAGGCACAGAAGGGCATTTTTTATGTTCTTAGAGATTAACAAGCAGGGAAAACTTGGGTTTTCATTCCGTTAATGATTTCAGTGGGCTATTGAATGTATTGGTTTTAACATTTAGAGTTTGTGTAGCCTTATAAAGAATGTAAGAATATTCAAGATTTCTCTCGTTTTTCTTTAAGAATATAACACATCCCATAAGATAAACTTTTTAAAATAACAAAAAAACCCAGAATTCAGAATTTTTTGTTTGAAAAATGAAGGTTTTCCTTGGTTTCTTTTAAATTTTTAATTGAGTGACATGAAACATTTGTCTCAATAAATAGTAAACGTACCAGGACAACTTTGTGCTGTTGCTTATTTATTTGTAGGTCGTAAAGTTGTTTCTTTAGGTAAAATGGGTGACCCCAAGTTTTTAGTATTTTTAAAGTGTATCAGGAAAAAACCCTCTTTTTAAGACTGTTTGTAGTAATTTCAGAGTCAGTCCAGTCATTAATATTCTAGATTGTTGATTTAAAGATCAGAAACTTTATGTCAGAAATGTAAAATTAGATGTTCTTGAAATAACAGTCAACATACTTTTTGATAATGTTAAAAGAAAATTCTGGGAGGCATAGTAGGTTAAAAGATTCGGAATCTTTTAATTTGTGGGATTAATTAAATTCAGCCGTGTCTTGCATTTGAAATTTTAAAGCATAGAAGGTTAAATGTTCAATGCCAGAATAAAATATTCAGGATGAAATCCCAATTTTACGCTGGTCAGGACAAAACTTCTGTTAACTTCTGTGGGGTTGTCTCACTAAATGCATTGTCTGCACAGTATACATACTTGCTTTACTATAAGTACATATTATGTATGTATACCACATATGAAGTCATGGCTGACAAATGAAATCTTCAGAAAACTTCAGAAAAAGTAGTAAAAAATAATTCCAAAAGTTTGAAACATCTTTAATTGAAACAACATTTTGAAACCTTTCTCTTGCTTTCTGATCTTTCTGAAAAAACAGGGAGAAAGTGTGTGCAGTATTTTTGCAGAACCATGAGTGATGCTGAGCTTCCCACATGCACATAGAGAGCAGTGACAGTCCGGTTTTTCTTATGGCTGGAGATAGCTGCAAATACTGCTAAAATAAATCAGCTGAGGGTTTTGTCAGGGTTTTTTCCCCATTTTCCCCCTTTTTCTACTCCAGCTACTGCAAGGTTACCTTCTACCTGCTCCTTGCATCTTTCTATAATAGCTTTTGTACCCTGACTTTTGAAAATATGTACAGGCACTCACAGTAGTTCTCTGGGGTAATTGGTCAGTGTGAAAGGCCATCAGGGTTTATGGGGCAGCAAATTAATTTTAGAGATAATTAAAGACTATTTTTATCCCATACCATTATTTTTCTTGTTCAAATGCTTCACAGCAATAGAGTGGTCTAAGCACTGTTAATGACTTGCACAGTTGTCACCAAAGCAAAAGAAGAGGTGTTTGTCTTAAACTGTCTGTCTGATGTTATTTACACAGTAGCACAGGAAGCAATTACTGTATATTAAAGAGTTCATGTGAGTATACTAAGACCAATAATCATGTGACGGGCAGTTCTGAGTGCCTGCAGGGATTAACATTTAAATTCTTATTTAAGTTGCTATGTTTTCTCATGTACAACCTGTGCCTCAGAGAACTTTAATCCCTGTAGAAGTCCTGTCCTCATCATAGGTCCTCAGAAAACTCTGAGGACCTGAGGTCATGTCAGCAGTGAGACATGAGGGGTTTGAATGACAAAGAATAGGTTGTGAGGGGCAGAGAAAGGAAGCTATTTGAAACAAGAAAGCTTTAAGGTAATTTTCTTCTCCAGATTCATGCACATGTATAGTCTGTCCTGTTACTGAATCACAAGTTAGGTTTTCTTGATAGCATTCCATTTTTGTTTATTAGTTTATTTTGTTTTGATAGATAACCCCAAAGTTACACACAACAATTCCTAGTAAAACATGCAAAGATAACCCTCAAAAGACATTAAGAGGAATATGACTGAAGACCTACTCTATGAAATACTTTTTGAAACAGTAGATTAAAGTTGCCCAACCCACCTGATCAAGTGAGGAAAAATGATCATAGCTTCTGAAAGAAGCTGAAAAGAGCACACCAAGATTTTTGGCATTTTGATTGCTGTTTCCTTTTCCCTAAATTGATCAAAATTTATACTGTGACTTTTAAATTCATCACTTATTAATAGAGCTGAGTCAGATTTCCCTATCAATTCTAATTCCTCTTTAAAGATAAACTCAGATTTTGTTTTCTGAAAGTAAAATATTAAATACTTATTTTTATAAAGCTGTTTGAATATTATTATTAGAAAACCCAAGTAAAACATTATGTTTCTGGACAAACTTAGTCCAAATCAAAACAACCTCCACCAATGGCAACATTATGGTGTTTTATCTTGCTTTACATTTGCTCAGTTCATTCCTTACAATCCAGTATTCATACAATTTCTCTTTTTAATATTTTAAGAGTATTTACTTGGCTCTATGTCTAATAGTAGTAAAAGAACATGAAGAAAAAACAAAAAAGGGGTATTTCCTTTTTCCTCCAATATGATGTTAGCTCATTGAATTTCCCCAGTAGAGAAGACTTAAAATAAGAATGAGATTTGTCTTGATTTAGAGACAAAGATGTATACATATACAGACACCTCAGCTGTGATAATATATACATATTAGGTTTGGGAGCTCTTTAGGTCTTATTGCTTTATATAATGATGAGAAAGAAGCAAAAAAACTCCCCAGGCTGTTTGGTATTTCTTCCAACTAAGAAATCATCAGAAACAAAATTTTAATGAATTCTGTCTCCTAGCTCCCGTACAAATAGATATTTTCAGTGACTTTCTTAAAACAAACTATTTTTTCCTAGTAGTCTGATGGGTCTTTCCTCATCACAATGTGAAAATAATTTATCGGACAAACAATAGATACTACTTGTCTGAGAAGCTGTTCATCAGAATTTTCTCTCCATGTAGATACTCAACTGCAGCTTTAATAAAATACCTGGTTACAGGAATATTAAATCTGTATTCTGTTGGCATGACTTTGCATTATTTGCCAAGGGCACTTCAGCTCATTTGTATGAAGATAAAGTAGGTAGGCAATTCCGTGTTCACCAAGTTGCCTTTGATCTGTTGGCAATAATGTGGAGTTTATACATACAGAATCTTTGCTTAATGACTGACTGTTCAGGATAGATTTTTGCAGCTTAGGATAACAATACATTTTCTACTATGTGGCATTCTGTCTCCATGCCGTTTACTTGAGATACAAAGTATACACCTAATTTTCCCTTTAAATCTTGCATTTACAGACAAGAAATTCTGTTTCTTTGTGAGCTGTCCAGCTTTCTCTGATGACTTTTGTTTATTAGAGGCACATGGTTGAATATCTTTAAACCTTGCTGGCACTGAATAAACTGGGGAATATTTGAACCATTTTTCTCCTGAAAAGAGACATCGTTCCCCTTTACAGAATGTGTAAAGTATCCAATCAGCTAACTAATTTTTTTTTTCAATGTGAAATATTACTAATTTAACAAAAACATTCCATTAGATTGTTCTTGATAAACTAAGCATGTAACAAATCGAGTAGAAAAAATTTATTTGGACATCTTTTATGGACCTCACTAATTAAATACTTTGGAACTGTTCTTGGCATGATAACTTGCCTGAATAAATGATACCATACCTTGTCATTGTCTTTTCCCCTTTTTTATTATTATTCTTACTGTGCTCCACTGTGACAATTGACATTTATTTCTTACCATGTCCAACTAAATTTGATCTGAGATTTATTAAAATAAAAGTAATAATATCTGTATAGGTCAAGAGTTTCCTAACAGACCATAGCACATTCAGCTGTTTAACAGTTAAAAGCAATTATTAAAAGGATTCAGGTGTCGTATCATGGAACTTTGTGATTGTATGTGTATTTTAAGAGTTACACTCTTACATATTTAGGTATATACATGTAAAGTTATATAGATATAGTTTTATGCCGTGTATAGTGTGTATATACTCTATATACTTGGTAATTACTGATGGAAGGTCTCTCATAGAATCATAGAATCATTTAGACTGGAAAAGACCTTTAAGATCATCGAGTCCAATCTAACCTCTCCTCAGAATGGTTTGTAGATAAAACCCTGAAAAACATCATAGATTTTTCTGTCTGACTCCAGTATTACTGACACCTGAGACAAATTCCTGGTTGAAGAGATTGGAGAGAAGGCTAAAAGTTTGACTGCAAGTCCTGAAAACAACGGATATTTGTAATACAACAGGGGAAGTATTTATCGTGATGATGACAGTTATCAAATAAACCATGTTCAGTTCATCTTCAAAGTCCAAAACACCACAGCTGGCAGCTGGAAACTGAAAACCACTCAACACTTCTTTGCTTACTGGGAAGTCAGTCCGTCCTTCAGCATCCCCATATATCTATTAGTTTTCAAGTCTTGGTAGGCTGTTGGTGTCATGCAAGGTGTGAAGCCCATCACAGGTGGATTTATGGTGGGCAGATTCCTGTGGAAAGCTGCTTTATAGAAAGGAAACAGAAGACTTCAAAAAGTTAAAGGGAGCTGTATCTGCTGGTCCATTGTTTCTGATGTCCCCTAAAGAGTGAGATTCCTCTCTTGGACCTATCCGAGACATGAACCAGAACTGGGGTCATGAAGGAAAGGGCAGTCCATAGGCAGTCCATACATAGACTGCAAATAAGGTTTTCCTTGTAGGAGTATAGGGCCACATCAGACAGTATGCTTTACCTATGTAGTCCTCAATGCTGCTAGCCCTTCAGTACACTCCACTATGTGCTCAAAGGTTTGCTTAACGAAGCAGAAATGACATTTTAAGCACAGACAGGTGGACAGGAAGTGTGAGTAACATATGTCAGACATAATATAAAAGTTTTGATAGGTATCTAGGTGAGAGGTTTACTTGTGTAATGGCTTAGGTCTAGTATGTCCCTGAACTCAGAAGTACAACCTACAAACAGTTATGATCAAGGTAATATGGTTGATAAAATAATGACTTTAAGAGAGCTAAGTGGCGAGGATTTCATGGTGTATGGTTATTTAGAAACTAAATGTTATGTGGAGCCAAAAGCTGGCTGAATGCTTTGAAAGGATCAGTAGTGAGCCAGAAAAAAAACATGCTACCCAGAAAAAATAAACTCATACGTTCCCTGAAATCTTCAAGTAAGATTACTGTGGTCGCATAAATACATGCAGCTCCATTTTGTAACCATTTGCTGAAATAGTATGATAAGAAATGGAGAAATTTGGTGTGACCCCAAACCTGCATTGTTTTGGTAACAGCCACTGTTGTGAGGAATCCTCTGTGAAATTTCTTGTATCCTAAGTAGGAGATGACTACAGCCTGAAGAGAGATTAAGGAGGAAATGGATGAGATACCCTGGGGTACTTGGAGATGCGTGTAGGACTGAGGCAAAGAAAAGCCAGAAAAATTTTCTTTTGAAAGCCATGGGCTACATATCTAAAGCGGGTTGAAGGCAATGGAGCGTACTCTGACCTTCTCTGCACATTGAGAGAGAAGATGATGGCAGACTTTTCCTTGTGCTGAAAATCTGGCATGTCACTGCAACACATTATTCTCACAGGAAACGCAGGCGTGGTGGTGGTGTTGCCTCAGCAGTGTGGATAAATATGCAGTCCTTAAAGGTTGAGTATGGGAAACATGCTGAGATAATGAGTCTTCCCAGAACAAAACAAGAAAACATGGATTGAAAAATATCTTTACAAGATATTTCTAATGTTTATCTCCAGTTTCTGGCATCATGGCTAAAATATGTTCTGCAAATGTCAGCAGAATCCAGCCGGATTTCCAGCAGTGTAACTAAGATTAGAATTAAGAAATTTTGTCTATACTCATAGCTACCTATACCTATATATTTGAAGCTTGCCAGCATTTCCTAGATAAATCTATCTCTAAATTTATCTGTAATGGGACTATGTACCTAGAATCATGACTTCTTAAAGAATCCGGTGAATTGTGGTGAGTCCTAGCTGCAGTTTATTTGGCTCATTCTCTTCGCTAGTGGCAGCATTTAGTCAATGGCCAAGGAATGCCGCTTCCTCAGGTGATGTAAATCAGTCCAGCACCACTGACATTAATAGATCTTTACGAATTTACATCAGATTGGAGCCTCTCTTGCTCTTTCTGCCCCAAGTTTATGAGGATTATGGAAATGAGCTGTAGCCCTAGTGGCAAATGTATCATTTATATATGCCAGGTCTCATGCATATTGTGATTGCTGTGCTCTCCAAATCTTTATAGACATTCTATGATAAATGTGATGACTAAGTAGTAGAAATCAACAGAAAAAGGAGTAGGCATGTCATATGGAATTTTTATTTGGGTGCTTTTCCTTGTATCTTTTTTTGGGTTTAGGGAAGAGGGTAAAAATTATACTTAAATTATTTTATTGAGTTACTTGTATTTTAACTCATCTTTACACTTAGATTTCCTTCTTTTCTGCTGATATTTGTGTTGTCAAACTACTTGTATAATTTTCAAGGTCTGAACATTCTCTCCTCATAGCTTATTCATATGCTGCCTACCAAAGACTGAGGAACTAAAAGCAATTGCCAAGCCTACATTTCACACAGAGCTGCTGACTCCGTTTCATGGAAGTTTTATGTCTGTGAACTGGGGTAAAAATAAAATAAAAACAAATACTAAGAAAACCAGAGCCTTGTAAATCTGGAAAGCAACACTTATTGTGGCTTCCAAAGATAAGACTTATTGAGCCACTTACGGTGGCTCTCCAAATAAATTCAGTATCTCTTATTTAGATCTCTGTGCTTTACTATCAGAGAAATCAAATTCATTAAACAGACAAGAAATGAAAATAACAAATAAATACACATTTAATTTAAAAAACCACACCATTACTGATGTCTAATTCTCTCCCTTTCCTCCTCTGTGGTTTAAAAACACAAAATTATCACCTTGGAAAGAACCCACAAAACATGAGGTTTATATTAAATTTTTGTCTTTTTCCCATAGGTGCCTTTAGGTTACTTCCTCCTAGTTTTCTATAGATACTGAAATTTATAATAGTTATATTTAATTCCCTGTTTACACATCATCATTGAGGATGTCAACTATGAAAGTATCACCTGCTAGTGAACTACTAACACAGAAATTTCAAATTGTACTATCTGAATTTCTACAAGGTTAATGGCATAGGTACTTTCCCAGTGACTGCTGATCAGAAGGATCTCACTTTTTAGAAGGATGTGAGGGTTTTGAGGCCTTATGGTGCCAGTATTGTCCCTAAGAACAGTGACAAGTTGTGCCTTTTCCCTCCGGGAGCCCTTGGCAGCTCCCTTTAGCACACCACTGATGGCTGTGGCAGGGGTGTGAAGGGGGCACGGGTATCCTAAATATCTGTCTGGGGTGGGTACAAAGTGCAGGTTAAGATTACAAGTATGACTGTTTTTAAACAGCTGGTTATGGCAAAGCAATCCTATATGAAATGTCAGGCAACGACGTGGGAGGAGATGAGAAGGTGCAGTAGTGCTGGAGTCAGTGCTGCTGTCTGGGGATGACAAGACCCTCTTCGTACTCCAGCCCCTATACAGCTGTACACTGTCCAGCAGCTCTCCATGGGTCAAACAGATGCTAGAAAAGAAAAACTTTAATATTACAGCAAAGAATGCCTTTTGGCAGTGTTTAGCCCCAGCTAGAATCAGGCACTTCAGTGCTTTGCACTTTACCAACACATACAGAAAGCCAGTCTCCTCCTGAAGCCTTTGTAATCCAAATAAACAGCCCAGCCAAAGAGTAGGAGGAAGAACTCCTCCTGAGTTATAGACACCAGATTATATTACTTGTTAATTACATTAACTTCTGTTCTGGGGTTTGGCAATGGAAAACATTTTGCTTTGTTTCACCCAACGTTCACCACTCCTTCTGGAAAGCAATTCCTCCCAAAATGGCACTTTAATATGTTAAGCTGCTGAGCAGCAGATGTCAATGGTAACACTGTGGGAGGGGAGCAGGACTCTGTTTTGTTGATCATTAATAACAAAGACACATGTCTGGCTTTTTAATGGCCTCAACCTTATTGTCTACTCCTGCCTATATACATGCCTCCTATCTGATCTTCACTGCCATTAGTTCCAGTTAGAACTCACAGTCAATATAATTTATGATTATATCACTGCAATTTTCTATTCAATTTTTAGCTCAATTTCCTATATGATTTCTATATGAACATGTCTGTCCCTCTGTTTACTCCAAGTTTGAAACTCAGTCAACAATTTCAAGAAAATTAATAAGGGGTTTTGAAAGAAATTAAAAGACTTATTTTCATAAAAATAGGTGATGAAATAGAAATTCAGTACACACCTGTCCTGAATGAAGGGAAGGCTAATCTTATTAGACACAGAGAATTAGCATAAGAAGCTGGTGCAATGAATGCTTGAAAAAAGCTCCAGGAACAGATCCTTAGTCACCAAATGCAACAAAAATTGAGGCAAACATAAGAAATGAAATTTTATTTTGGTCTCACAAAACTGTTTGTCCTAACTCTAGAAAATCTGTGTAATCAAAATGATGAAAGTTCATCTAAATGCAGAACATGTTCACTTGCTAATCTCTGGCTTATTAACTAGGCTATTTGCTGATGTATCATTATTACTCCTTCTCTGAATGCATTTATGGCTTAAGATGTGCTCTCCAAAAACCAAGATTTAATCAGAAAATTGAACAGGTAGACTGCCAGTGGAAGCAAAGCCCTTCTGAGGTTTCCTGTGTACAGAGCAAACACAATATAATGGTGAGCATGGATTTATTCTTTGGGCCAATGCTCCCCCCTGAGGTGCAGCAAAGGCGGATGTCACAAGACAGGTAGATGTGCCCAGCAGAGTCGCAGGGTTTTACAGCCTTTAGGATCAGTTGAGACCACAAACCCTGCACATAGTACACGCTAGTAATGCATTCAGTTTTGATATCTGCATATCAAAACCACAGAGCACTTGATGTCTTTTTGTGGCAGTAGCAACCAGAAACAATGGAGTGCCATATGTCAATCTAATTTAAGAAATTATATTATGGTTTATCCCCAGCCTATGGTGAGGTAAATGACATAGAAATCAAAATGTCAAAGGAGTTTGGGCAGATGCTTCAAAGTCCTAAAGAACTGCTTTGCAAAATACTTCTAAAAGAAAAGGTAGTGGAAGGTATATTATTTTGACAGAATGGGGATGAGTGCTCGTTCCTCTCCTTCTGAGCTTACTGTCCTTGCTTACCAGATGTTCCTGAGTGTGTCTCTATGGGATATATATATATGAGTGCACGCGCACACACAGACACACATATATACGGATGTTATAGAACTGCTGACAGTAGTTATAAATGTTGACTGGAATTTCTACAGCTGAGCTCTGTCCCGGTGTTTCTTAATTTACCGGTAAATATTTCTGATGTTCAAAATAATTCTAAGCCCTGCCTGATGCCACTTCAAATCTACAAATTGCTCCATAACTTCTGTTATTAAAAAGGTGTAGGGTGGTTGTAAATCATTTTGGCTGTTGTTGCTGCTTATTCAGACAGTAACAGAAGCTAGACCCTACTGGAGCTGAAGCCATGGTACAAGGTGTTGTATAAAGATGGGGCAGAAAGACACTTTATGCCCCATCAGTGTGAAATCTTCTGTTTCATACATATCTCGTATACTTCATATACATTTTTCTTCCCTTTTTGTACCTTACCTACAGGTGAAGGTGGGTCTGGCTTGTGTCTTACAGGGAAGTAGAGACTGTCTTCTATCTCCTGAGGCCTGAGATTTAATAAAAACCAGATAGCTTTGTGGATTTGGAAAACACTCTCACACAAACATAAATATATACTTATCAGTTCTGCTAATTAAACTTCTTCATGGTAACAGTGATGCTCCCATTGCACGTAAAAGTTTTTATCCTGCGTGTACATGAAAGCCCATAAATGTTCTAGCAAGGTTTTTCTAAGAAAATAATATGGTTCATGGTTGCTTTCCTCACATAGTACATATTTTCTTTTTTTTCCTCCTATTTTTAATGTGGAATTTATCTCCCCCCTCCCCCCTGTATTATTTGATATTCTTAGAGAACCAGAATTTACTCCCTTGTATGCTCATTGTAACAGCTGATTAATTTATCTGTTTTATGATGTCCTGGTTTATGTCTGTGACACTGTTATAATAACATATCTATAATAAGCACTTATAACAAATTTGAAATAGGTGAGTACTGCTGGGCACTAACTAGGGCAAATAAAACAATGTTTTCTTGCAGATGTCCACAATAATGTGCATGCAATAACATGGACAAAATTTAAGGAGGCTTCCAGCTGCCTCTGTGGCTAGACATTTTTCCGTAACACTGTATTTCTTAGATTGTCACACCCCCTAAGAAAGAATTATTTAGGGGGATAAAACTTTTCACTCCTACACTGGTGTACTGGTGAATTTGCTGGAACGTTGCAGTGCTCTGCTGGTCAGAGATGCTGGAACACAAACCATTAAGAATGCTTTTTCCCTTTTAGAACAAAAAACTGCTGTGACTGACCTTTCCTTGACCAGCCCTAGAGCTTTAAAATATTAAGTCTGAAATGTGAAATTTAGCATGAAAATACTGTGGACCTCACTAAGGGGTAAGTGGATGGCCTAATCATAATGGAAATTAGCTTTGATTTGTCTGTGTTGAGGATATTTGAAAAATCATCTTTCAAGGCAAAGATTCTTTGTAAATCTGTGGACTATGTACCTACAGATGACCGACTGCACACGCTGGCCTAATATTTTAGTTTTGCAGTAAATTGATCAGATTCCAGACTGGAAGCTGGATTTGGGCATGGGTCCAATGCGCCTGTGTCAGATTTTCAGTTCAGTTCCTGCAGTTGTGTTATTCTTCGGCTGGAATTATCAGCTTTCATTTTTACGCAAAATACTTTCTCCTAGTTACCCCTCCCCAGTTAGCCATCTGAAGCCACAGATCTCCTGAGAGTGACAGAGGCACCTCCATCAGTAGAGAGCCTCGGATGGACAACTGCTTGGTGCCTGCCTGGTGGTGGGGTGGCTTAGAGGGGGGGCCACTAGTACTGCCAGAGTCCAGCACAGGGCTAATCTAAGCAGGAGGAGAAGGAGAAGGTGACACTCTTTGTTTTCGAGGGAGCAGAGGAGGTGGCTTTTTTCCACACTGCTGCTCTGGTGGAGAGATGAAGTCCTTGAAACCATTTGTTGAGGTAAAAAGTGCTTCACTTCATTCCTTTTCTACTAGTCCAAATAATGGGATGATGGAAGGTTTTTATACATTGCATCAATGTATAAAAATAAATTTTTCTTTGAGATGTTAGTGCAACCTCATCAGAATTTCCCAGATGTGCCCCACATGTAGTTCACAGAAGTAAGACACATTAGTCATTATTGTTGATTGGAAAATTAAGACAGTTATCTTGCATTATTTCAAAACCAGAATAATTTGGTGTTAAGATAATGTAGTGAAATCATAATGTATTTTTCTTCTGTAAACACCATGTACCATTTTGGTGTTTACAGAAAGGCCATGACCTCATAGCAATTACTGAGACATGGTGGGATAGCTCACATGACTGGAATGCTCCTGTGGATGGCTATGTTCTCTTTAGGAAAGATAGGCCAGCAAGGCGAGGTGGTGGAGTTGCTTTTTATGTGGGAGAGCAACAGGAATATATTGAGCTCTCCCTGGGGGCACATGAAGATAGAGTTGAGAGCCTGTGGGTAAGGATTAAAGGCCAGGCTAATAGAAGAGACGTGATTGTGGGGGTCTATTACAGGCCACCTGATCAGGATGCAAAAGTTGATGAGGCCTTCTACAAACAGTTGAGAGTTGCCTCACAGTCACGGGCCTTGGTGCTCATGGGGGACTTCTACCACCCTGATATCTGCTGGGAAGGCTACACGGGCAGGCATGTACAGTCGAGGAGGTTCCTCCAGTGCATTGCTGATAACTTTTTGACTCAGATGGTGGAAGAGCCAACAAGGAGAGGTGCACTACTGGACCAAGTACTGACAAACAAAGAGGGATTGGTGGAGGACATTAAGGTTGGGGGTAGCTTGGCTGCGGTCTCCATCAGAAGACAGAGTTCAGGATTGTGTGTAGCGGGCATAAAAAGACAACTAGTGTTGCAACCTTGGACTTTAGGAGGGCTAACTTTGATCTCTTCAAGAAACTGCTTGGAGAAATCCCATAGGTTAGGGCTCTAGAGGGTAGGGGGGCTCAATAGAGCTGGTCGATTTTCAAGTATCACTTCCTCCAAGCTCAGGATCGGTGCATCCCTAAGAGTAAGAAATTGGGTAGGGGAAGCAGGAATCAGCATGGCTGAGAAGGGAGCTCCTGAAAAATCTCAAGTAGAAGAAGGAAATTTACAGTATGTGGAAAAAGAGACTGGCCACTTGGGAAGATTACAAGAATGACATCAGAGTATGCAGGGTTGAAATGAGGAAAGTCAAGGCCTCCTTGGAATTAAACCTGGCAGGGGATGTCAAGGTCAACAAGGAGGTTTTCTTTAAGTACATTAGAGGCAAAAGAAAAACTAGAGATAATGTGGGCCCACTATTGAATGAGATGGATGCCGTGGTGAGAGATGATGCAGAGAAGGCAGAGTTACTGAATGCCTTCTTTGCTTCAACCTTCACTGCTCAGGCCAGCCCTCAGGAGCCCCAGACTTTACAGGTAACAGGGAAAGTCTGGAGGAAGGAAGACTTTCCCTTGGTTGAGGAGGATAAAGTTAGAGATCAGTTAAGTAGACTGGATATCCACAGGTCCATGGGTCCTGATGGGATGGGAGCTGGCAGAAGTCATTGCTGGTCCACTCCCCACCTTCTTTGAAAGGTCCTGGAGAATAGGTGAGGTGCCTGAGGACTGGAGGAAAGCCCATGTCACTCCAGTCTTCAAAAAGGGCAAGAAGGAGGATCCAGGAAACTACAGGCCAATCAGTCTCACCTCCATCCCTGGTAAGGTGGTGGAACAGCTTGTACCGGGCATCATCTTCAACCATCTGGAGGAACAGAAGGTTATCAGAAGTAGTCAACATGGATTCACCAAGGGGCAGGCATGTATGACTAGTCTGATAGCCTTCTATGATGGCATGACTGGATGGATAGATGAGGGGAGGGCAGTGGATGCTGTCTACCTTGACTTTAGGAAGGCTTTTGACACTATCTCCCACAGCATCCTCGCAGGTAAGCTTAGGAAATGTGGGTTAGATGAAAGGACAGTAGGGTGGACTAAAAACTGGTTAGCAGATAGATCACAGAAGGTTGTGATCAGTGGGGCAGAGTCTAGTTGGAGGCCTGTAACTAGTGGTGTTCCTCAGGGGTCAGTGCTGGGTCCAGTCCTGTTCAGTGTATTCATCGATGACATGGATGAAGGGATGCAGTGTATCCTCAGCAAGTTTGCTGATGACACAAAGCTGGGAGGGGTGGCTGACACACCAGAAGGCTGTGCTGCCATTCAGTGTGATCTGGACAGGCTGGAGAGTTGGGCAGGGAGAAACTGTATGAAATTCAACAAAGGCAAGTGTAGGGTGCTGCACCTGGGGAGGAGTAACCCCATGCAGCAGTACAGGTTAGGGGCTGACCTGCTGGAAAGCAGCTCTGCAGAAAGCAACCTAGGAGTCCTGGTGGACAACAGGATGACCATGAGCCAGCAATGTGCCCTTGTGGCCAAGGCGGCCAATGGCATCCTGGGGTTCATCAAGAGGACTGTGGCCAGCAGGTCGAGGGAGGTCATCCTCCCCCTTTATTCTGTCCTGGTGAGACCACATCTGGAGTGCTGTGTCCAGTTCTGGGCTTCCCAAGTTAAGAAGGACAGGGAACTGCTGGAGAGGGTAGAGCGAAGGGCTACAAAGATGATTAGGGGGATGGGACATCCTTCTTACAAGGAAAGGCTGAGGGAGATGAGTTTTTTTAGTCTAGAGATGAGAAGACTGAGGGGGGGGATCTTATCACTGCTTGTAAATTCTTAAAGGGAGGGTGCCAGGAGGCACCAGTCTTTTTTCAGTGGTGCCCAGTGAGAGGACAAGAGGTAATGGGTACAAACTTGAATATAGGAATTTCCATCTGAACATGAGGAGGAACTTTTTTCCTCTGAGGTTGGCAGAGCACTGGAAGAGGCTGCCCAGAGAGGTGGTGGAGTCTGTGACTCTGGAGACATTCAAAACTTGCCTGGACACCATCCTGTTCAACGTGCTGTAGGTGAACCTGTTCTGGCAGGGAGATTGGACCAGATGATCTCCAGACGCCACTTCCAACCCTTAACAATCTATGATTCTATGATTTTCAAGAGTCTCGAAGTTATATGCTGAACCTTATAAAGGACATTTCCTGAAAGTTCAAAGCACAATGCTCTATTAAGATACATATGCCTAAATAGCAGAAAAATAGAGTATAATTAGATAAATAAAAGATGTGTGTCTGTTATACATATGCCTACTTACAATGCCCTATTGAAATAGTTTTGCATCAAATATGATGTGTAAGCAGAACTGTTTTGAAATACAAAGCTTTTCAAAGTTTTCCACAGAGAAACAGAAGCTTTTTTTTTTTTTTTTTTTTTAAAGGAGATAACAAACTGCATTGCTACAGGATAAACATATTAAAAAATGTATTTATGGCACCAAAGGAATACCTACTACACTGAATTTGTGACTTTCCTCATATTCAGCAGCCCTATAATCACTCCAGTTAAACAGTTCCCTTGACTTGTGCAATTAGTTTTTCCTGGAGGACTGCCTCATGTTTTTTGTGGCTTCCTAATTAAATAGAAAAAGCTTTTGTTTGCAATTGTCTGAAGGGTCTATTGCTGCAAACTAACAAGGAAATCATGCATATGGAGTTTGCAGAATTGGGGCCATGATTTGCTTAGGAAACAAAGTTCAGTTAACAGCTCTAGTTATCTCCAAAACAATCCTCAGGGGATACACAAAATCTGAAGGCTTCAATAGAAAATCTTTCTTACTTTTCTCTCCTGCTTATGTAAATGTATAAAACAAGAAGCAGCTGAAAAAGATTCACAGGGACTGAATATTGAAAACCAGTCTATACTCATCATCATGGTACAAGATGGGATGGTCCAGAAATACGTATTTATTTATTTATATTTAATGTCTCCTTAGTGAAATATTAAGAAAATATTTCATTGTGAGTGTATGGGTAAAAGAAAATAAAAAAAATTATTCCCATACTGGATTTAGATTTTAGCTTTTTTTTCCTGTACTGTCTCAGGAATTCTTCTAGTGGTCTGTCAGTAGTATTGTAGGTTTTCATTTTCTGATATACAAAGACTGATGGAGTCCCTGAAGGGCGAAAAGGAATAGAAACTGCTAATTTGATCTGTTTCTATGGTGAACTTTAGAAATCTTTGCAGCACTCATCTTGTTTGTGCAAAATGTATGAGTCCAGGCTGAGCTATTATACTTCACAGCCCAAGCTGAAATAGTTTCTCCCAAAAAAATTAGCTTTTCTGGTTAGCTTCCATAACACATCTTCTCCACTGAGAAAAGCCACTTTGAGGGTGTATAAACAATTATGTCTTCACTGTCTGTGACACTTTTTTCCACATCATCATACACTGAAATCTTATTTAATGAGGTTTTGCAAGGGTGTTATGATTTCTTCTCCGTAGTTCATCACAGCTAGGTTTCAAGTCCAGTGTCATCAGGTTTTTTTGGTTCATGACTTAGATTCCTCATTTTCTCCAGCTATACCTAGTAGGTATAACCTGCTGGAAGTATAATGGACTTCGCCTCTCCCCACAGAAAATGGATATAACAAAGAAAAATCTGCTTGTGCTCCCTGCTCTTCTGTACATATTCATGCTCCACTGCTAACAACTAAGAGCTGAATGCACTGATTCCATCAGCCTGGTTCACAGGCTGTGAAGAGCTAAACTGGAGAATCCTGAAAATGTGCATGAATGAGAGAAAAGTACATTTGTAAAGAAATAGAAATTCATTTCAGGCAGATTCAGGATATTTCAATGCCTGTCATCTGAACTTTTTATGAGCATTTGGAACTTACTGATTCAAGTTTGTTGTCTGCACAGCCCTTGAGAAGGCTTTGGCCTGCAGTTTATATGAAATACTAGTGTAAGTCTTGTAGGAAGTGAAGTACTCCAAAGAACTTTGCTTAGACAATAAGATTGAATTACATTCTCTAGTGGCGTAACAAACAGTATCTTTAAGTTCTCCTGAGCAGAAGTGGAGGGAGCTTGGATCAAGTCAGATTAGATTTCCCTTTTCCCATTAACTTATGCAAAGCTCTCTGTACCTTCACTTCAAATCAGAGCTGCAATTACCTCTGGTTGAAATGTATCTTTTCCTTTTAATAAGGTGGTGCCCACCTATTATGAAAAAAAAGATCATTTCATAGTTACACTGTCTCACTTGTGATCCTGGGAAAAAAAAGGAAGTTTGTATTCTGACTTTGGTTATGGAACAGCCAATTGGATACTTAGATTTACGGCAAATATGGTGACCAAGCAGAGCAATGCCATCCTCTATCAAGCTTTTGGAAGATATATAACGCTGAAAGTGAGCCTGAAATATATGCATATTCTAAGTAATGTCTATGATGACATCAACATTGATATTACTGTTAAACCCCCAACTTGAAACAAATATATTTTTTTTCTAATTATGAACAGAAAAAAAGGTGTCACTTCCTTTATTTGCTATTGTACAACTAATGTGAGCAGAATACATCATGACTAGTAGAAAATGACATTAGGTTAAAAAAACACAACAAAAGAAACCGGAGATGACTGCAACCCACAAGAAAGCGCATATGGAAGCTCTGCACTCTTCAAAATTTGAAGAAGAACCACAAGGCAAGGGTGATACAAGAATAAGGAGATTGATTGTATGAGTTGGAATGACAGAGGACAGTGTGATACACGCAAGGACTAGGAAAAAGAGGACTGTGGAAGTGGCTTAGGTGACAGCTATATAATGATGTGATAAGAATAAAAACACAGGTGAGGACATGAAGTTCTACCCATGTTTTTATTATCTAGAAAATTTAGAGAAACTTCATGTAAGTTAGCAAGAAAGTCTCCTGATTTGACACACGATTACTGTTTTTTATGATCTAGAGGATCAAAGTGACCAAGAAAGGTGTTCATGTGGGGTTTTTGTGGTTTCCGTCAAGTAACAGTTCTAAAACACCACAGAACAGAGACACCTGGAATATGTGTAAAGCCAGCCTCTCAGACCATGGAGGCAAATGAGCTGAAATAGGATGGATGTAGAATGATGTCTACATTACCAAGTAGTGCACATCAACAGGAGTTTATCTGCAGAGAAACAGATGGCACTAGGGAGCTCACATTCACACCATAAGCATTTAGAAGGATTATTACTTGAGGTGGTCTCTAGACTGACCATGTATTTAATGCCTAGGAGTGGTTAGAAAGCGTCAGAGGTAGTCTGTGAGTCCATCTTCCATTTTAGTTTCTTCAAACTCTGGAGACATTCAAAACATGCCTGGACGCCATCCTGTGCAATGTGCTGTGGGTGAACCCGCTCTGGCAGGGGGGTTGGACCAGCTGATCTCCAGAGGTCCCTTCCTACCCCTAACATTCTATGATTCTATGATTCTACAATTCCAAAAGACCCCAGTTTACATCCCAGAGACTGCTTGGAAATATGAATCAAAGCACATTTGGAGGGCTGGTCAGAAGATTTGGTTCAAAAGCTAAGTTAGAACTGAATTAAAAAGCTAATGCAGATGCACCAAATATGTATGTATCTCCTCTGAGAAACAGAGCAGAAATGAGTTTGCACTGAGGTCTGTGCTGTTTTTGCTAACAATCAGCAGCCACCTGCCATAGCAGAACTCATATGGATACAGAACTCTAGTTTTTATCAACGTACAATATGTTTTTTACTTAGCAGCTGAGATCTTCACATCTTGGAGAAAATAACCTTTATAATACAGATTTAAAAAGTTGAAAAGATGATTAATAGAAAAGAAAAGATGGCTGAAAAGGCTCAAATTTTTTAAATTTTAAAGTTTTATATAAATGCATGCTTCTTATTTTATATGTGTCAAAGAGAATATGCATGAGGAATTCAGGTCTCTTAATTTCTTTTTTTTTAAATATATAAATACTGTTGAAATTATTCAAACCATATAATAACGTGTATGTAAGTTCCTCAAATTTTCAATAGCAAGTAAACATTTAAAATACAGAATAAATTTTATATTAGGCACCAGTGTAAAACTTAAGTAACTCTATTCCATTCAGAGATTTCCAGACCCACACAAGCTCCGGAGGAAGGTATTTTTGCCCCATTTAAGTATATTCATATCAATAGGGTTAACTCTGTCTGGATAATGTCTATGGTAGCACTGTGCACTTTTAGAAAACTTTGTGTTTCGAAATGTAAAAAAATGTTTCTTCTCACATTTCTAACAAATAGAAGAAATTATTTTAGCTATTTCATACTTGCATTATCTTAGTCCTGGAGAGAATAAATAATGGGATTGGAAAAAATTCTTTGGTGCATTTCCTCCACAACGATATTGTTTCACAGCATGCACAGAACATCATTTAATAGTTCTGCTTTTCTGAATGCCTATCAATAGTGCAGCAGTCCATTATCTGTTATCATAACATATAAACTGTATAGTCCAAAGGACCTTGTTTTATACAGGAAAACAAGAAGTCAAAAACAAATCTAGCAAGGTGAGATATAATTTCTGCCTAGGAACAGCCATGACTTGGAAGTATCTACTACAGTGTTCAGCACTCATGTAGTGAGAAAATACCTTCTTAATTCTAACTCTAGTTCAGCATCTGGTCTTTACCACTATTAGGTTCATGATGATAGTGAGAGCAGTATCAGCACTACCTACAACATGTTTTTCAGTATGTATTTAGCATTGTAGCTCAGGTGTCTGCAATGTCTAATGCACTCTTATACAAATAGGAACACTGCCTTTTTATTGAACAAATAAAAAATAAAGTTCTTCTATTGTTTTTCTTCAAGGTATTTTAACTTTTAAAATACTTTTGTGCAAAGTATTTTAGCAAAATTTAGCAAATTTTAGCAACAACTGCTAAAATTAAGGTATGCCACAAGTTGAATCATGTAGATGGAAAACTGCATTAGAGGAAATAAATGTTGGAGGATTGTTATACACACATGCACACACAAAATAACTTTTCTCTAATTAAATCTAAAATGTTTATCTTGACTCTATCTGAGTATCTTAAGCTACTAGATAGCAGATGAAAACTGTATAGTCAAAATACACAGTTTAAGAGTTTTTGGCATACCTTTTCTACTTTCATCATTTTCTGCTGTCCATGTCATAAGCATCGCAAGCAGAATTTAGTATCGTGTTCCCCTAAAGAAGTTAGGAAACTGAGAATTACTTCTTTGGAAACATGGGGATAAAAAATGTGTGAAGACAAAATTACATAAAGTAGAAGATTCTAGCAGGGGTAAATGTCAATCTTTGACAGAGGAGAGGTTTCCTAAAACAAAACAGTCATGTAAATACTAGCATGACATGATGCAATTATTGGGAATATTAGATTATCCAGAATGGTACCGACATTATGCAACCACCACTAGAACAACTGTATTAGGAAGATACCAACGTACTCTAGGTTTTTCTTGGTCTTTACTATCCTACAAAACCCATAATTTAAAAAAATGAAAAGAAGAAAGACAACGAATTTCTCAATTAAAAGAAATCTGTTATGCACATACTTAGAATTCACATTAAGAAATGCTATTGCCTATATACATTATCCTTGTAGCAGGCCAGTATAAGACCCTTAGAAGACCCTTGTCTGCCTTTACCAGTCTTACAGTTCCATACAAGTGGGTTCTCTCATTAGATATGCTCCAAGCTTCAGGCCTACCACAGAGCTGGTCCATTAACAAACAGTTTGCTGTTAGATATTTCATTGTTATGAGTTCATACTTAAACCTAAAGAGCAATCTGTGAAAGAATGGAGTGTTAAAGATTTTATTGCCCATAAAACAACGTGAGAGTAACTTTTAGAAAGCTGCAGAAGGATTCTGGAAAAGGATGGCTTTCTTTCCTTTTATTGCTTTATTAATCCAGGAGGAAGCAGCTAGTGACCTGCTACGTCAACTGAATAGTCACAAGTCTATGGGGCCGGATGGGATCCACCCGAGAGTGCTGAGGGAACTGGTGGAGGAGCTTG
>VZSF01003944.1:283149-296084 GCA_013398295.1 Chionis minor | reverse complement strand
GGCTGTGGATGTTGTCTATTTGGACTTCAGTGAGGCCTTTGACACAGTCTCCCACAGCATTCTGCTGGAGAAGCTGGCAGCCCATGGCGTTGACAGGTGGACTCTTCGCTGGGTTAAAAACTGGCTGGATGGCCGAGCCCAGAGAGTTGTGGTGAATGGTGCTAAATCCAGTTGCCGTCAGATCTCAAGCAGCATTTCGCAGGGCTCAGTTTTGGGGCCATTCTTGTTTAATATCTTTATTGATGATCTGGATGAGGGGATTGAGTGCACCCTCAGTAAGTTTGCCGACGACACCAAATTAAGCTGCAGTGTTGATCTGCTTGAGGGTAGGAAGGTTCTGCAGAGAGATTTGGACAGGCTGGATCGATGGGCTGAGGTCAATGGGATGAGGTTCAACAAGGCCAAGTGCTGGGTCCTGCACTTTGGTCACAACAACCCCAGGCAGTGCTACAGGCTTGGGGAGGAGTGGCTGGAAAGCTGCCTGGCAGAAAAGGATCTGGGGGTCTTGGTTGACAGTCGGCTGAACATGAGCCAGCAGCGTCCCCAGTTAGCCAAGAAGGCCAATGACATCTTGGCCTGTATCAAGCATAGTGTGACCAGCAGGAGCAGGGAAGTGATTATGCCCCTGTACTCAGCACTGGTGAGGCCGCAGCTTGAGTGCTGTGTTCAGTTTTGGACACCACAGTATATTGAGGTGCTAGACCGTGTCCAGAGAAGGGCAACGAAGCTGGTGAGGGGTCTAGAGAACAAGTCTTATGAGGAGTGGCTGAGAGAATTGGGATTGTTTAGCCTGGAGAAGAGGAGGTTGAAGGGAGACCTTATCACTCTCTGCAACTACCTGAAAGGAGGTTGTGGTGAGGTGAGGGTCAATCGCTTCTCCCAAGTAACAAGATAGGACAAGGTGAAATGGCCTCAAGTTGTGCCAGGGGATGTTTAGGTTGGATATTAGGACAAACTTCTTTACAGAAAGGGTTATCAAGCATTGGAACAGGCTGCCCAGGGAGGTGGTGGAATCACCATCCCTGGAGGTATTTAAAAGACGGGTAGACGTGGTGCTGAGGGACATGGCTTAGGGATGGTTTTGGCATAGGTTTATGGTTGGACTCGATGATCCTGAAGGTCTCTTCCAACCCAAGTGATTCTATGATTCTACGATTCTTGGACAGTATTTTCTGTTTACTGTCTCCCTACAGTAATGTACAGGATCACTGTCAAGTCTATTGTGCAATTAAATAGATTGGAAACTCTGAAGCTTGTTAACCAGCTGTCTCCATTCCAAGATCTGGTTTGTGAACCTCGACTCTACTTTGGATTATTTTTTAAGGAATGGAATTTTACACAGGTAAAATAACTCACAATGACTGTTGCGGTAATGCATTTTTATCCAGGAATTCTCACAGCTCTACAAATGTATGTGTGGTCCAGGGAGCAGAAGCTAAAAAAGAGATCATGTAATTTATTCATTTTACATTATTTTTTGGCCTGGAGTGCTGTTTTCAAGTTGGTCTTTCTTGGACGAAGTACAGAATTATAGAACCATAGAATGGTTTAATTTGGAAGGGACCTTAAAGATCACCTAGTTCCAACCCCCCTGCCATGGGCAGGGACACCTCCCACTAGGCCAGGTTGCCCAAAGCCCCGTCCAACCTGGCCTTGAACACTTCCAGGGATGGGGCCTCCACAGCTTCCCTGGGCAACCTGTTTCAGTGCCTCACCACCCTCACAGTGAAAAATTTCTTCCTGAGATCTGATCTAAATCTCCCCTCTTCCAGTTTGAAGCCATTACCTTTCGTCCTATCCCTACATGCCCTTGTAAAAAGTCCCTCCCCAGCTTTCTTGTAATCCCCATTCAGATATTGGAAAGCTGCACTTCCGTGACTTAAACACCCACCCCTTTTGGCAAAACATGGTACATGACCTACCTACCTTTAGCAGGGTGAAATGAATATATGAGGTACTGAGGTTAATAATTTAGGATGGCTTTATTCTGCACTGTATCTGATTGCTATTCAGCCACTTCAACTTTTTATGTTGCACTTGCAAATCTATCAAGCTACTAAATCATAGATATAAATAGATATATTATCTGCAATGAGAAGGAAACTTGTCTCAGATAGATACAGTGTTCTAAGAAAAAGATAACAAGTTTCTACTTTATTTTGGACTGTATACTGTATTTTCTGAGATTTTTGTCTTTGGAGATGGGTGTTTTCTGAGCTTGCAAATACATGAAGTGGTCTAAATAAAACTCCTCTTTTCACTTGAGTGGATATTGTAGAAGTACACCCAAACAATTCTGTTTAAAATGGCAGTATAATTTCGCAAGAACTGAAGGGCCTTGCCAGAATCAGGAAGAGCAACTCAATCAAGGCTTACATACACTTCACAGTCACTGTGTTATGGTTAAAATCACCAAGTAGTGATGCAGGTAGTGCTTTGTCTTAGTGACATGAAAATAGAATTTATTGTTGAGGCACATGCATTCAATTTTTTTTTTTCCCACAGGCCATTTATGCATTAGATACAGAGCTGCGGTCACAGCAACTTGATACTGTCTGCCCTTCCAGCAATTAGTGCTCTTCATCAGCAGTTTCTTATGTTTCTGAAATGGTGGCACAGTAATAATACTGCCTACTGATTTTCTGAACTGTGAGCTCAACTGAGAAAAATACCGAAAGGATATAAACAATAGTTGAAGATGATGAATGTTGGCAAGAGGTTCAAAAAGGAGACAGGGACAATGGCAATACGTCAGAAGTCTATTGATGTAATCTAAGAGCTATAGCAAAATGGAAACTGGTTAAAAAAGACCATAAGTAAAATAGGAAATGAATAAGCCAAAGCTTACATACTATAAATCAGGTTTAATTGTTGAATGAAATAAAGTGAGGATAGTTAGTTCCTTTTTCCCCTTTCTTTTTTGAAAAAGTGAGCTCAGAAGTAATGTGGAAAAGAATTCTGTTTCATTTGAAATGTCATTCTTTTTGCTTTCCTGTCTCCATTCTCTATCTCTGTAAGCTTTTTGACTGATAGTGAGATCAATTGTTCTGTACAACATCAATATGACGAGATGAAATTGTCCATCTAGCTCTGTCCAGTTTGAAATTACATCTCAGCTATAAGTACTGCCAAAAAGAGTTATAAAAATGCCAAATCCTTTCCAGAAGCTCACTTAGACTAACACAGGCCTATGCATTAGCATGGACTAGTGCACAGACTTTCTCATCACTCACCTGCGTGCACCATAAACTCTTAAATTGCTTGTTTTGCTGATAGCTGCAGCTGTGGGCAATCTTTGCTGATATATGGGATTTAAGAGGATTTTATTAGCTTGTTGAAATGAAACCACAGTTGATATGACTAGCTTTGATATGAAACTAGGAACCTGAAAATAGAACAACTTCACTGTCTTGCTGAATATACATATTCTGATTATGCTGCTCATGTGGTGACCATAACCACGAAGAAGATAAGGAGAGTTAATGTGTAGGTAGGATGATGCAAACACTAGAAAGATGGTAGTCCCCTTAAGAAGAAAGGAAACTGTCCATCAAGATCCTGTCATGGCTAAGAATAGTGTGCCTGGATTATAACTTGTTTGATTTGGGCAAGTCAAGAAGTGGCTATTTTTATCACCAATGTGAGTATGAAAATGCTTACAGCTTGTTACGTTCTGCTGTAGTTGTGTGCAATGTACGCTCACTAGCAAAGACTTCTAAAGTCCTTGTGTTTATATTCTATGGTCACCTTGATTCCTTAAAAGTTCTTGTTGTAATGAAAAGGAGGGACTCTGACTGCCCAGCAACATGTAAATTTCAGACTTGGGAAGATAGTCAGGATCCAGAGAAAAAGCCCTTGTTATAGGTTTGTCAGTTCAAAGGATCTTCTTGATTGAATGTTTTCCTGTCTTCCACCCGAGAACTGTCAGAATGGGCTGTAATTTTTCCAACTTTTATTTTCTGATGTCTTAAAATTTGTGTCAAAATCAGGAACATCTCTGCCACTTTCTTACAGGTCTAACCTTCTTTATGATGAAGCAAGCTCTTTACAGGGTAAGAGACACAAACTGAATGTAATGAGCCTGAAAAATTTTGTTTATGTCTGTCCTGAAAACCTACTCCATTTTAATTTAATCATCTTTGATTGTTTTTTTCTTGATACATATATTTCCAAGTTTTGGCATGGATTTTCTAATCTTACAACCAAAGCCATGAAACATAGTAAACTTTGTTGTACATGACAAGTTCTTGCTAATATTATGGAACTTCTGGTCCCAATAGTTCCATTGAACGTAATGCAACATATCGTTTCTAAAAAATCCCCAAAAACTTATCTGGACGAAGAGATTCTGTGAATCTTACTGTACAGTTCAAATTCTGACTTTGACGTTTAATACTAAGACGTACCTTAATAAGTGCACTTTTCTAATTAGTATTTTCTGGAAAAAAATCTCAATCTTGTTATCTCAAGCTTAGCTGTTGCAGTGAAAGAACAGATGCATTGATTTATTGACAACACTGAATACTAAACTGATATGTCCCCAAACAACCACTGCAAACCTCTGGGGGGTTGTCAATGACAGACACATGTCTTTGATCATGGGGAGGCTCACCAAACTGCACTGGCACACCAGTCAATATCTGTAAGTAGAGCTACTGAGGTATACTGTTAAAGGCATGCTGCCCTGTTGACATTCAGCACCTGGCTATACCAGTGTAAAAGTTTGTTATTCTGCATATATGTGCAGGCACAGTTGAGTTTTTCAAAGTTACACAGAGGTGTCTGACTCATATATCATTTGTTCTTATATATGAATAGGAACAAGCTGTAGGAAGGATGACTTAAGTTTTGGCCACTAACTGTAAATGCTCGTAGCTGTATTAACCTTCTGTGAATTCCAGCTGCTGCTGTTTGTCATCTTTTTGTGTTGTCACAAAGATTGACTGGTGAAAGCACTACATGAATGCCCTAGTACCTCATTCATCTTCAAGCCTGAAGACCTATGAGAGCTCAACACAGTTGAGACCATGGCAGTCTCCCCAGGTTCTCCTGTATGTAGCTGACTTCTTCTTGGGGAATAGCAGAGAAAAGAGGCAGAATACTGATTCTTTTCTCTCCTGGAAACCAGATAATCCTTGTCCCAGGGTGACCCTAAATGACAGCGTGGCATTACAGAGCTCAGAAACATTAGAGGTATATACAATCTCCATATAGGGAAGTCCAGAGAAAAGAAGCTCCTGGATGACATCCAGATAGGGTCTCCTGGTCTAGTTTTATGAATTAAACATATCCTACCTCTGAAAGATAAATTTGAGTTATTTACTAAACAATTTTATGAATTGCTTTCTTAAAGACAATGAATTACGTATTGGGATTCCTATAAACACATACAAATCTCACACTCCTGACCCCTTACCATGTTTTCATGTCAACCAATTATGTTGGTTAGCACCTGCTAGAGTTCTCTTGCATGAGAGGAATTTTTTGAAAAACAATGTAAAAATGGAGAAGAAAATAAAAAGAGCCCATGAACTGAAAGCAGTCTTATTGACCTGGACCTACATGATGTTAAAATAAAAAACAACAGCTTGGCATCATAGGGAACCTATTTGATAGTTTTAAATATACAAGTGAAGAGCTATCGTTCACAGGATGAATGGATAAACAAAATAAGGGCAGAGGTCTAAATGTGAGCAGCTGTTAATTTGAACACATAGAAACAACCATCACTGAAGAAAGACATGAGATTATCGTTGACAGAGAACAGAAAGATTATTTCTAGTAGACTCAAGTGACTCTTTTGGCTGTCTGAAAACCGCAGAAAAGTCTGAGCTGAAGTGTCTTGGCTTTTTGCTAACATTTAGAAATTATGAGATTTAATGAAGATCTAATATAGTGTTATTTAATAGTCTTTAAAAACCTAAAACTCACATTGAAAGACCACATCTTAAGTGTATGATGTAAGCGAGTCTGTGGGCTCTAAAGAAAATACAGATGTTTCTTTTGTAAAAGATCCAAAAAAATAAGGTCCACAGTGCTTGCATATTAGTATCTTGAAAGTAAAGTGATCGCAAAGAAAAGGATCTCAGAAAGAAAAGTCCTGCACAACTCCTCCCTTTTCAGTGTTAAGAAATAAAGAGAGAAGAATAGAGCTGAGTACAACAAAAACATGTTTTATTCTAAATGAATTATGGAAGATGAGGATAAGATATGTCAAAACCAATAGTATACTCTATAATACTTGCAGTGCTACTGCCAGGAAACCTCCAGGAAAACATTTTCAAAACCTCAGAAACGTACTTTTCAAGAGCTGAAGGGCTATGATAACATTCATGAAGATTAAGATACGGAGATTGCTGTGTTTTCAACTGATTGTGCCTAGGTAACTCAGCCTGTAATTTTCTGCTTGTGAAATATTATGAAAATAATTGATGGCTGGTCTTAAAAAATCAGGACAAAACAAAAAGAACTGGAGGTTGGGATAGAAGGGTAACAGAGAATAGTAAAGCAGAACACAGGTAAAATAAAAAAAGGCAAAGAACATTGCAGGAATAATGGATAAAAAGGACAGTTCGGTGCAAATAAATATAAAAGATTGATCAGTCAGCTGAATCACTGTCACATGTCTCAGAGCATATAAAATATGGAATGCCAAAAAAAGAATCTAGAGAAAGTAACTACATGAAAAGATGAATGATGAGAAACTTCAAAGACAAAAAAAAAAAAAATCGTACTGTCTCTACAGACTAGTAATGGTTCAGAATCCTTATTACATAATCCTTTAGATTTCATAAAATAGCACAAGTACACAAAACAGGAATAATACAGTCCTGCACCTGCCATATATTAAATCCTGCAATCCTACATAAGTAAAAATGTCACCTCCATCCCTCAGGGGTCAGTGCTGGGTCCAGTCCTGTTCAGTGTATTCATCAATGACATGGATGAAGGCACACACAGAGTGTATCCTCAGAAAGTTTGCTGATGACACAAAACTGGGAGGGGTGGCTGATATCCTGGAAGACCAAGCTGCTACTCAGTGCGACATGGACAGGCTGGAGAGTTGGGCAAAGGTAAACTGTATGAAGTTCAACAAAACTAAGTGTAGGGTCCTTCACCTGGGGAGGAATAACCTCATGTAACAGTACAGGTTGGGGGTTGACCTGCTGGGAAGCAACTGTGCAGAAAGCAACGTAGGAGTCCTGGTGGACAACAGGATGACCATGAGCCAACAATGTGCTCTTGTGGCCAAGAAGGCCAATGTCATCCTGGGGTGCATCAAGAGGAGTGTGGCCAGCAGGTTGAGGTAGGTCATCCTCCCCCTTTACTCTGCCCTGGTGAGATCACAACTTGAATACTGTGTCCAGTTCTGGGCTCCCCAAGTTAAGAAAGACAGGGAACTGCTGGAGAGGGTAGAGCGAAGGGCCACAAAGATGATTAGGGGGCTGGAACATCTTTCTTGTGAAGAAAGGCTGAGGGAGATGAGTTTTTTAGTCCAGAGAAGAGAAAGCTGAGGGGGAAACTCACCAATGTTTACAAATACAAGGTAACATGGGAAGGGTGCCAGGAGGAGGGGGCCAGTCTTTTTTCAGTAGTACCCAGTGATGGTACCACTGGGTCAATGGGTATAAACTCAAATATAGGAAGTTCCGTCTCAACATGAGGAGGAACTGCTTTCCTTTGAGGGTGGCAGAGCACTGGAAGAGGTTGCCCAGAGAGGTGGTGGAGTCTCTGATTCTGGAGACATTCCCCCCTGGATGCCATCCTGTGCAACCTGCTCTAGGTGGACCTGCTCTGGCAGGAGGGTTGGACCAGATGATCTCTAGAGGTCCCTTCCAACCCTTAACTTTCTGTGATTCTGTGATTCTGTGAAAGTCAAGGAACAGAGGAATAATGGAACCAACAACAAACTTGTGTTAATTATGAAAGAAGAATATATAAGGGGATGTGAGCGTATCCCAGACTTTTAAGTGTGAATGTATCCCAGACAAAAACAGACAGCTTGCAAAGGCTGCAATTTACCAGTATGTTGGTATGGAGAAATCATTAGAGAAAATACAATGATACTGACATCAGAAGTCTCTTCTGATGAGAAAAAGCAGGGAAAGCTCTGTTAGGAACATAGCAAATTAAACCATTAATTCATGTGTTCTGTAATCCTGGGTTTCACAGGGAGCAGCTAACAGTGCTTCAGAGAAAGGAAAAAATATTAAAATGCATACAACTCTGGAATGATCATCTCATTGGTGAAGTTTTTTCTCTATCTCTATTAACTAGAGGTTGGTCTGTCATCTAGAGATTTAATCTTATGATGGCATTCAAGGAAACATTTTAAATATAACAGCAAATACTGAACTTTACTCACATCAATATTTTTACTTATAAGTGTGTACAAAAATGCTTCTCAAAATAAAAACAGCTGCAGAGCTGTACTGGAGAAATTGCACCCCAGGCATCAAAGTATTTTATTATACTTTTAAGGCTGGCTTAGAATCGGTGGTAAGACTCCCTATTCTTCAGTCTGTTGATTTATATGTGGAAGTTCTATATTGGACCAGAAATATCCAAGGTTTAATTAAAGTCATGTAAAATAAACACATTTTCCTCTTTGACGCTCAGTTGCTGAAGAAGAAACAATTTCAGAAGTGGAATTCTGAAAAACATCCCAAACCCTTAAGCAAGTCTTAACAATTTGCTATTATGATTGTCAGACTTAAGAACACATTGATTTTTTCACGGCCCCCCTGCCATTACCTCTCCAGTTTGTTTGTTCTGGGCCTTAGGGATTTTACACTTACTTACTTCCCCCAAAGCTTTAAGCAGGTATTTTTAGGCTCTGGTGACTGCTTCCAAGCTATCAGTCATTTGAAATTTACTTGCTTGTCCTTCCTAGTCCTCTTCCATCCTATACATAAGATGATTTTATATTTGCTATGTTCTCAGCCAGACAAACAGAACACTAGGTTTTTTTGGTCCCATATGCCTTGACTTCTCAACATAGAACTAATCAGAGATTCCAAGCGGGTGCTGAAGGAACTGCTGTCGTCATCAATATGCCTAGGTCAGCACAGCGGTGTCCTTGCCTAATCAGCTACCCTGAGATGAAGGGCTAAGTAGCCTTGGAACAGCACTTCAGAAAAGCAGCCTTATTTATTCCAGAACCTGTGCAGCATCTGGCTATTGTCCTTGTCTGGGCTGAGGACCCATCCCCTTGGTGGCTCAGAAAAAAAGGGGCCTCAAATACTCTGAAAGTGTAATAAGTGTCATACCAGCATACTCTGTCAAGGAATACGATTGTAAAGTGCAAACCCACTAAGGTATATCCGTCTATTGGTCTTCACTTAAATGTACACATTCATCCTGCAGTAGATCTCAGACAGTATATTAGACAAAAATGCAAACATCATCCTGGTAGACTGTGTGAACTTCAAGAAGCTAATGGAATTTTCCTAAGAAGGAAAATGGTAATGTAGCAAGGATTTTTTTTTCTACACTGCCTGAATGATGGTAGGCTTAAAATACTTTTTGTCACCAAATATAGGTAGTTATTCTTTGGAAAGATCTTTGCGTTTGCTCTGTAGAGACACCACAGTGGATTTAGGAAAATTTGCTAGAATAGATCTTGTTATGGATGTTGGTGCTTGACGATTTCTTAAAAATGTCTTCATGTTTTCACTAAAATGATAAAAGTCCATGAGAATTAAGCAAAGAAAAAAGGTCTGAACAGCATGTTTTTTCTACAAACCATGCAGCAGACCGTGGAAAAATATAAAGAGAAAACAGCAAATGTAAGAAAAAGACTCTTCTAATGCTATTTGTCTATTCCAGTATCCATCTGCTAATAACAGATGCCAAATGAAGATTATAAAATCCAAAGAAACAGACAGAGATATGGTTTCAGTACTTTCCTAAACACAAAATCATTAGTATAGAAATCTTCTGAACCAAAAAGTTTATTTAAATCACTGTGTTTAGTAACCGTTATTGCAATTGAGAATATGTATATTTTACCTATTCTGTTTCTTGGCTTCTACTCTTTTGTATGTTGAGTGAAACGCTGTTAGCTCTATTAGGTTTAAACTTGCTTACTATTAATTTTATTAGGTATCTTTGCTTTTAGGAGGAAGAACAGTGAGTACTTCTTTCTTAGCCTTCTGCATATTTTTATGATTTTATAGATTTTTAACATGTTCTGTTCTCCACCATCTGTTTCCAAGCTGGAGAATTTGAGTTCATGCAACTTCTTCTTAAGCAGAAGCTGTTTAGTACCTCTGATTCACTGTTTTATTCTTCTTTGTATCTTCTCTATTTTTAGTACATTATTTTGGGAAAGACAACCAGAATCACCTACAATTGAAAATAAATGTAGATTTATTTAGTAGTATGAGAGAGTTTTCATAGTGTTTTGATTTGCCGTGTTTTATGTGGAGTCTTAATCTTGGCATTTTCAGCAAGATCTTGACAATGAGTTTCTAAATTCTCTTTCCAAATCATAATAGACATATTAGAATTTATAGCAGTGAAATTATAGTTAAGGTTTCTTTTTTCTCATGTGTACATTGAAGCCTCCCAGCATGAAAGATGGCATTCCTCTCTGTAGAAGCTTTTTTTTTGGAAGTCCTTTTAGCGTTCCTTACAGTCCCTGGCTGTGGCTTGGCCCATGAGTGGTCCATGCAGTGCTCTAGCAGTTCTTGAGGGCTGTGAAATCCATAGGGTCACTGTGACAGACTGCAAATTAGAGAAGCTCCTGAGGGAGAGCTACTTTTATTTTGAAGATTACTGTAACCCTCAAGGGCCTCTGAACAGAATACAGAAAGTGCAAAAATTATTTGCTTTCTCTTTGCAATGAATTTAGCAACAGAACTGAAGACTTGCAACTTTAGGGCAAATTAAAAAAAAATGAGACGAAAGTATCTTTCACTGCAAATATTTCTGTGTCCAATTGTTTAGATGTCTCAAAGTAAATATGTCAAAAAAAAAAGACATAAATAAATGTCTCAAAATAAATATCAGTCCATTGATAATACTCCTTTTTACTTGTCTGAATTTCTTTATTCTTTGTTTCAGATTTTCTGTAATTTTATTGGACTTATTAAGATTTATCAGACTAAGGAAAGCTCAGATACTTCCTCTATTGGTGCTTTTTAAACATTACTAGTGTAAATATTAAGATGCATCATTCATGGAATCTGTGCATTATGGAAATTACATTAATGTAAAAAAAATTCCCTAAAGGCAATTCTACCCAACAGAGAAAGCACAAATAGCTCCTCCTATTTTTACTCACTTTTTATCTTCCATCACTGAATACATTACAGGGAAGCATATAAAAGTGGGAGACTTGTCATGTACGTGGATTTTTGTTTACACTAAATTTTTACACAGTAAGTCCCTTAGTTTAAATTTCTCACAGTTCTGATTCTTCCATTTTTTATATTAGTCTTGGATTACAACAAGAATATCTATCACAGTTCAGAGCTCTCTCATATCCCAACAAATAGTGAAAGCTGTGCATTGAGTTTGGTTATTCTGGAGGAGAAACTTGTGAAACCAGACATTAATTCACTCTTTCATGGTAATCCCTGCTGAGGAAGAATGTATGTTTATGTTAGGCTATTTTGCGTCACAGACAAACTTTCTGCTTTGCAGTTCAAGATTTTTATTATAACCTTTTCATTAAACAGTCAATTTAATCTATATGTTAATTTTTAGATGAACTGACAAAAGCATGCTTGAAAATCAGTTTTTTCTATAATTATGGGGAAATTTGCATGCTAGTTTTTTAATCAATTATATAGCTGATTAATAAATATTTACTTTTAAAATTCTAACGATGTATAACAAGTTCTCCTCCAAAATCTAGGCAAAACATAGCAAAGTGCCAGTCCCTCTTTTCTCCCCCATCCACTTTTCTCTCCCACCACCCCTCTTCTCCCACTATCCCCCCCTTCCCCAGCAAAACTGTTCAGTGGTACATCATTTGCATAAACCCATCTGCTGGACAAAGCAATCATAGAAGAAACCGTTTGCTGTGAGAAAAAGATAGGCAGAATCTATTTCATCTCAGAAGACCCAACCATTGGAGAACAAATTATTATTCTGTCAAAAAAATTATAGGAAAAATGTATTTTACTGTCATGTTCTGTTTTCAAGTGGGAAAAGACACTGGAAAACCAAGGGTTTTTTTTTTCAAAAACAAAATATTTTAGAAACACATTCCAAACATGTATTAGCTTTCTTCTTTCATTCTCTTTTCCTGAATGAATTTGAAAAAAAGAATGAAAGGAGTTAAAAAAAGGAAGAATATAATTAATGACCATTTCCCAGAAAAGTATGAAGTTTTTTAGGGAAGTGATGTTTTAGGTTTATGAATCTTCTCAGAGAATTGGAAAATATTTGTAAAGCATTTAGATTTTGTTGAGAGATAACTTTTCAATGTTTTTAATTTTGTCAGACAAACATTTTACCCCAAACCAACAGGCTAAGTGGTTAATCAGCTAAACTTCTATTGAATTCCTCCACCTCAGTTTCCAACATTTACTTCTGCAGAGAAATAGCAGCAACACAAGGAAGTGACCTCACCAGTTTTGCTATTGTCTAGCTGTCCAGAGAAGTTGTGGAGTTCCCCCCATCCCCCAGAAGTATTCAAGGCCAGGCTGTATGGGGCTTTAAGCAACCTGACCTAGTGGGAGGTGTCCCTGCCCTTGGCAGGGGGGTTCTGATTCTGTGATTCTTCCAGCTTCCACTGCAGCTGCAGTACCAGTCCCTAGAGTGCTAGTAGTTATATGAACAATATTATTTTATGTCTACTGACAACCTCTCAGTTGTGGCCTTCTGTGAATAGAGTATACGTAGAGTGTATACACTTTCTATTATAATTTTGTTGCCTTTTTTTTTTTTTTTTTTTTTTTCCTTTTTTTTTTTTTTTTTTTTTT
>VZSF01003944.1:236801-283008 GCA_013398295.1 Chionis minor | reverse complement strand
TTTTATTTTTTTTCCCTTTTTTTTTTTTTTTTTAATTATCCCTTTTATGTTTTTGTCTTATGTAGTTCCTGTAACATTTTCTGATGTTTGTAAGTATTTGATTTGATACTCCTTTATCCACTTTCTTTCTTTTCCTCTTTTCAACTTCCCATAGGATCTGAGAAGGATCTTAGAACAATGGAATGGCCAACGGACTATTCCGTATCACAGACGTCATGCTCAGTATATAAAGGGGGGTTAGCTGGTGGGGTGGGAATCCATGATCACTGCTCAGGAACATACCAGTTCACTGGGTGGTGAGAGTGACTTGTGTCATTATTATTATTGTTGTCTTCATTGTTATTTTCCTTTTCTGTTATGGTTCTATTAGACTGTCTTTATCTCAGCCCATGAGTTTTTTTCCTTTCCTTTTGCCCTCCCTTTCTCCCTCTTCTTCTTGCCCTTTGGGGGGAAGGGGAAGAACTGCGTGAGCAGCTGTGTGGTCCTGACTGCTGGCTGGGGTTAAACCATGACAAGCATCCACAATGAAGGAACTTGGGAAGATATCAGGAGGTACTGTAGGAATGGAGAGAGCAAGGCTAACTGGAGTAACTGTGCAGGGAGCTACAGATATGATTAAAGTCCCGCTGTTCACAGCACAATTTCATTCTAACCATTATCTGAGGTTATAGTAGTAATAGAACATTTGTAGGTTTTCAGATGTATTAGAAACAACATTGAAGAATCCAAGCATCAAATAAGTGAAGACTATTTAATATTTTTTTAATTTTGCTCAAATCTGTCAATGCAAGGATCAGTATAATTGTTGGTGATCACGCTGCAAAGACTTTGAAGGATATGCAGAAAAATAAGTATCAATGTGTGTACCTTGTAATGAACAACAGTGCATCAATGCTAATATTTCATCAGAGATGAGAACGATTGGGATGTCAAGTTTTGAAATGCAGACATGGAAGAGGAAAAATGTTTTCCACTGATGGGGAACTTGTCTAACACAGTCAGAAGCTGAGAATCTTTTTCTTCTAAAAACTCTTGAAATTGTATCCATTATCTCAGGGCTTATGGAAAAATTAGATTTCAGTCTCTCATTTTCAGGCAAAGAAGGACCTTCACCAATGACAAGAGACAGACGTTAGTTCAGTCTGTTCATGGATGGAGTGAGAACATGGTGTTGTTTACTAAGGCCTAAAAGCTTTACTTAACTGACAAGCGGAAGGTTCTGAGATGTTTTTCTCTGCATAAGTTTTTAAACAAATGTCTAGGTTCTTATTACAATTTCCAACGTGGCAAGTTTCAGAACTGCTCTTGATGTTATACGCAAAGAGCGCGAACCACTGTTAAGTAGTAGACAAAGTCACTTGATTCTCTTAAGTCTGATGGTTAAACTTTCGGTTTCAAGACCAAGGCAATACCTACAGTGGCAAGTTGTCATCCATTTAAGTATTTATATGATTCTACTCTTGTCTTTACAGAGAGGTTGTTTACAGGTATGCCAGAATTATGTCTCATTAATGATTCTGTTAAGATAGAATAAAAAAATACATGAAACTCATGACCCAGTGTTCATTCTATTCAGTCTGCTTACACTGCTCTCATCATAACTGGGGTTTATAAGCCTTGTGTGGTCCTTCACAAATCTCTTCTTATTGCTACAGAAAAGTCTAAGACTTCGTATTGAACAGTATAGCCAAGGAGCATATCGACCTCTGAACTTTTTGCAAATGTTTAAGTTTAAAATTGGGTGTTTAAGAAAGGGGAAATCCTGGGGATAAATTAGTCATTAATTAGGAAAAGCTGAGGGTCTATTACATTTGACAGCAACGTGTGTAAAAGAATCAATACATCTTCTCACTAATTGTAGATTTTGGGCTTGGTTGTTAATTCTGTCGGTGTGCTATTTTCAGCTGGGGAAAAATGGCTTGCTTGTAGGGGAAAGCTTTGTGACTTTGTCACTTTGTGACTACACAAAGTGGAGGTCAATGCACAAGTAAAAAAAGTTTAAAAGTGTGGTTAAATGGTTTGTTTCTACCTGCTGCTGTCAGTAACAGCTACTACTTTTAATGATACTAAGTGCAACATTGTTAGAATTGTAATTTTAAAGTTAGAGATAATCCCTAAACATCTTTCAAAATTTAGATGGCCTTGTAGCCTCTTAGACTTGCTGACAAACACAACCACTCCAGAGATAGTGGAAAGTCTCATGTCAGAGGGCAGTAAGCATGACTTAAACTTGTAATTGAAATTACGATTATTAGAAAAACATACAAAAAGTCCAAAGCCATTTCAGTAAAATGTTACATGTCACTAACTTCAGAGTTAACCAAGCTGTCTCACTAGGATGTAGGTGGAAGTAATCTTCTAGCTTAGCTGTCCAGTGGAAAATATGTTCTGTACTGCAAAGGCGGGGGTCACCATTTTATGTGTACATGCCTAGCAGAGTAGTCTGGGAGACTCCTCCTGGGTGATGTCNTTTTTTTTTTTTTTTTTAATTATCCCTTTTATGTTTTTGTCTTATGTAGTTCCTGTAACATTTTCTGATGTTTGTAAGTATTTGATTTGATACTCCTTTATCCACTTTCTTTCTTTTCCTCTTTTCAACTTCCCATAGGATCTGAGAAGGATCTTAGAACAATGGAATGGCCAACGGACTATTCCGTATCACAGACGTCATGCTCAGTATATAAAGGGGGGTTAGCTGGTGGGGTGGGAATCCATGATCACTGCTCAGGAACATACCAGTTCACTGGGTGGTGAGAGTGACTTGTGTCATTATTATTATTGTTGTCTTCATTGTTATTTTCCTTTTCTGTTATGGTTCTATTAGACTGTCTTTATCTCAGCCCATGAGTTTTTTTCCTTTCCTTTTGCCCTCCCTTTCTCCCTCTTCTTCTTGCCCTTTGGGGGGAAGGGGAAGAACTGCGTGAGCAGCTGTGTGGTCCTGACTGCTGGCTGGGGTTAAACCATGACAAGCATCCACAATGAAGGAACTTGGGAAGATATCAGGAGGTACTGTAGGAATGGAGAGAGCAAGGCTAACTGGAGTAACTGTGCAGGGAGCTACAGATATGATTAAAGTCCCGCTGTTCACAGCACAATTTCATTCTAACCATTATCTGAGGTTATAGTAGTAATAGAACATTTGTAGGTTTTCAGATGTATTAGAAACAACATTGAAGAATCCAAGCATCAAATAAGTGAAGACTATTTAATATTTTTTTAATTTTGCTCAAATCTGTCAATGCAAGGATCAGTATAATTGTTGGTGATCACGCTGCAAAGACTTTGAAGGATATGCAGAAAAATAAGTATCAATGTGTGTACCTTGTAATGAACAACAGTGCATCAATGCTAATATTTCATCAGAGATGAGAACGATTGGGATGTCAAGTTTTGAAATGCAGACATGGAAGAGGAAAAATGTTTTCCACTGATGGGGAACTTGTCTAACACAGTCAGAAGCTGAGAATCTTTTTCTTCTAAAAACTCTTGAAATTGTATCCATTATCTCAGGGCTTATGGAAAAATTAGATTTCAGTCTCTCATTTTCAGGCAAAGAAGGACCTTCACCAATGACAAGAGACAGACGTTAGTTCAGTCTGTTCATGGATGGAGTGAGAACATGGTGTTGTTTACTAAGGCCTAAAAGCTTTACTTAACTGACAAGCGGAAGGTTCTGAGATGTTTTTCTCTGCATAAGTTTTTAAACAAATGTCTAGGTTCTTATTACAATTTCCAACGTGGCAAGTTTCAGAACTGCTCTTGATGTTATACGCAAAGAGCGCGAACCACTGTTAAGTAGTAGACAAAGTCACTTGATTCTCTTAAGTCTGATGGTTAAACTTTCGGTTTCAAGACCAAGGCAATACCTACAGTGGCAAGTTGTCATCCATTTAAGTATTTATATGATTCTACTCTTGTCTTTACAGAGAGGTTGTTTACAGGTATGCCAGAATTATGTCTCATTAATGATTCTGTTAAGATAGAATAAAAAAATACATGAAACTCATGACCCAGTGTTCATTCTATTCAGTCTGCTTACACTGCTCTCATCATAACTGGGGTTTATAAGCCTTGTGTGGTCCTTCACAAATCTCTTCTTATTGCTACAGAAAAGTCTAAGACTTCGTATTGAACAGTATAGCCAAGGAGCATATCGACCTCTGAACTTTTTGCAAATGTTTAAGTTTAAAATTGGGTGTTTAAGAAAGGGGAAATCCTGGGGATAAATTAGTCATTAATTAGGAAAAGCTGAGGGTCTATTACATTTGACAGCAACGTGTGTAAAAGAATCAATACATCTTCTCACTAATTGTAGATTTTGGGCTTGGTTGTTAATTCTGTCGGTGTGCTATTTTCAGCTGGGGAAAAATGGCTTGCTTGTAGGGGAAAGCTTTGTGACTTTGTCACTTTGTGACTACACAAAGTGGAGGTCAATGCACAAGTAAAAAAAGTTTAAAAGTGTGGTTAAATGGTTTGTTTCTACCTGCTGCTGTCAGTAACAGCTACTACTTTTAATGATACTAAGTGCAACATTGTTAGAATTGTAATTTTAAAGTTAGAGATAATCCCTAAACATCTTTCAAAATTTAGATGGCCTTGTAGCCTCTTAGACTTGCTGACAAACACAACCACTCCAGAGATAGTGGAAAGTCTCATGTCAGAGGGCAGTAAGCATGACTTAAACTTGTAATTGAAATTACGATTATTAGAAAAACATACAAAAAGTCCAAAGCCATTTCAGTAAAATGTTACATGTCACTAACTTCAGAGTTAACCAAGCTGTCTCACTAGGATGTAGGTGGAAGTAATCTTCTAGCTTAGCTGTCCAGTGGAAAATATGTTCTGTACTGCAAAGGCGGGGGTCACCATTTTATGTGTACATGCCTAGCAGAGTAGTCTGGGAGACTCCTCCTGGGTGATGTCAAGTTAAATCAATTTGGATTAGATTAAATGGTTCAAACATTGGGATTAAATTGCTGGATTTTACTTGAAGTGTATAAGGCAGGATGCACAGAAACAGCCATCTAGCAGATCAAATCTAGATTTTGTGGTTTGGTGGAGAACTAGAGGCTGTGACCACTTCTGCAAGCATGACTGGACCCTGTGTAAACTCCTTAGTGTTACCTCCATTTATAAATACTACACTTCAGGTATATGCTTTTTTTTTTTTTTTTTTTGATGTGTGCTAACTATTTAGAAATAAAATATATGTACTCAGGAAAAAAATAATCAATACATGGCACCTGTTACAATAGACAAGCAGAATTTAGTTGTTCTAGAATAGTTGTTCTAAATGGATGGCTATTCAATTTACGTATGCCACTACACGCATCTATTTCGAGCCTGCTCAGAATGAAATTAAAGATTTAAGAAATGTTTACTATTCTTCCACTGCATTTCTTGTTCTCCTGTCCCTTATGAAGGTTCTTTTCTTTGTATTGTCTCTTAGAAGCTTCAGGAAATATTTATCCTGAAATGGAGATAAAAAAATCCAAACAAATAAACTGTGAACATGCTTTTCAGCTGGTGTAAATCAGATAACTTCACCAGAATGGAAAGAATATTAGCATGAGTTCCTTACATGATTGGGGTATCTCTGAGTGATAGGAAAAATTATTTCACCCTTCTCCTCCCTTTAACCTATTTGTTTCAAAATTCCAATAATTTGAGGTGTGGGTTTTGTTTTGTTTTGGGTTTTTTTTGTTTTGGTTTTTTCTGGGTAAGCAGATCTAGGAAGCCTCCTCCCTGCCTCTTCTGAGAAATATTTTTTGAATCTGTTTGCTCACACAATGTATTTGCAAAAATTCATAGAAAATTTAGATGAATGAACAGCTACAGTCTGCAAAGAGGATGACTGTAGAACAACACCTGTTTTTAGTCAGCATTTAATGAAGAGCAATTTCTAATTTTTTTAAAAAAAACAAACCTATTCCATGTTTTCATGAAATGGCTACCATCTCTGGAACAGAGACCTTTATCTTTCCTTAAGATCTGTCCTGCTAACAGTTTCAGAGTCCAGTATTTCATCTGATTTAAAGCAGCAGATGATTCTAGCCAATTTCATAGGAAGCTCAAGGTTGAATTAGGGACAGGTGTCTGGTTGTAGTCACCACAGATGTGGGGTGGAGAGGGCTTTCTCCCCCTAGTAGCTTTACAGGCTGCCTTGCTAAGAAGACAGCCTAGGCTGAAGTTTAGCTTTTATTGCTAGGCTCCTAAGAAAGCTGAAACAGGAAAGGTGAGTGCGAATGAAAGGTATAATAACTCATCTCTAATCTCTCTGGTTTGTAATTAACAGCATTTAATAATATAGATGAGCACAGCTATCTTTTTACACAGTGCAGGCTGGCCTTGCTCTCTGTCAGTCCAGAAAATGATTGCTGCAAACATTGTTAGAAAAAATAAAAAAGAAAGCTCTCAGTACTAGTGCATCAGGTACTTATTTGAGAGCAGGGAGAAAGCCCATCTTCCTTTTAAGAAAAGTCTTGTATTTGTTTTCCACTGTGTGTACTGCATTCTTTCCTCCTTTACGAAGCAATTGCAGCTAATCCCTCCTCTCTTTTTTTTTCCAGCAAAATCCGCACTCTTTACCCAGCTTTGAACCCGTAACTCATTGCCCTGAAGATGCTGCCTTCTGTGTTTGGAGACTGGGATTTAAGAGGATCCTAAGAGTGTTCATGGGACGAGAATACAAAATGGACATCCGGGATGGAGAAAGTGTCCTACATCTCTGATAGCCTCCTTCTTCCTCATTGTTGCTACTTCTCTTTGTCCTCAGGGGGTGTTTGAGTCTCTGTTGGGAGCCCTTCCCTTCTGCCCTGTGCACTTGAAGGAACTTCTGATAATCTACATAGTTCTTTTGAGACTAATAATATTTTTGTTAAGTCAGCATCTGGAAAACCTTCATGGCAGAGACCTTATTTGGTGACGAGCAGACTGACCCCTCAACGAGTTGTACATATAATACTTGCAAAACATTAGGGCAAGCAAGAAAAGATAGCACAAGTTATTTTGTTAGCATAATAGCTAATAGCAACACCACATACCTATTGCACTTGACTATAATACATGTTATATGAAGATAATAATAATAAATAGATCTTAGTAAAACCTAATCAGGCCCCGGATATGGTGATATTTCTCCCTAGATTTTACAATGTATAAGGCAATAGCACCTCTCACTTTGAAGATACTACCAAAGGAAGATGTGTAATATATAACCATACTCAGTTTGGATAGATTTTATGAGAAGCTGAAACTGTAAACTCAGCATAGAGGGCTAAACAGTTTGGCAAAAGTCTCTGGACGGGTCAACAAGGTATACTTCGTAAATCTGTTTTCAGCTATTAACTTCAGCTCGTGGAGAACTTCCTACTGTTTATATGACTACCAAAGCTTACTCCATAACTGTTATGAAAACAATTTTTGCTGTTGTTATCAGCACTTCAACATAGTCACGTCAATGGACCTGTGCAGGAGATACCAGTACAATATTTTTTTTGTTGGTCTCTCTTTTTGTTGAAAATATGGGAAAAATAATTGCACTGCTGAAATTGGTGATACATACTTAAGATACTTTAAAGCAAAAACGAAGACAGACACTGGGTAAGAAGATATTATTTTCTGCCTTTTTAATGGGCTTTTAAATGAAAATTTAAATGAAAATTTAAATGAAATTTAAAAAAATTAAAACTAAAGCATAATGTCACTAGGAATAATCTGTCTTTATATTAAGAAATAGATTGGAAAAAAATTCAGTGCCGTTTTCAGATATTTTTTATTTTATAATATTACAACACAACACTAGACTGGAGCCATAACAGTGATTTTACAAGAATTACAAAAGAGGAGTGAAAAAATGTAGGTCCACCACTCAAACCAGACATGCTTACACATTAGTTCAATCTGCAATGAGTTTACAGGTGAGCTGTATTACCTTTGACATCTCCTTTGAATGTAGGATTGCATGTGTTTTCTGGACTTGTGTTAGTTTAATGCTTATTTCAAGAGTATGGCCAACTGTGCTGATGAATCATGCCCAAAGATTTCAGCAGCTTGCAGGAAAGCCCCATCACTAACAACAGAATTCATTCCCAATGACAGCCACAGAGATGGCAAGGAAATGTCCTGTGTGAAGGGTGGCATTTGCAACTTGCTATTTGCACCTGAAAGGTATGTAAACACAAAGGATTGAGAAGAAACGGTCTGAGTTAGATGACCTTACTCTTAATTCAGCATAATTCTTGAGTTTGAAAAGCATGAAGAGCTTTACTTTGATAATCAGGTTTGGAATATTGACATCCAATGCCTCTTTTTCCTTTGCTTGACGAACACTCCCTGCCCTCATAACAGACTGTTGTAAATCCAGTTCTTGATCATCTGTAGTGATTAGTATGTAGGCAAAAACAAGGAAAAACCTGGAATATGGGACTACATGTAGAAAAGCTTGAGAACCAGCACATCTTAGATTACATGGGTCATATATAAACTCTCTTGAGTACAATTAATAATTCTTCTTTGGAGCATATGAGTTTCTGAAACAAAGGTGGAATTAATCTTGTTTTTTAGAATAACTCCCAACACCTGCCTTTTTGTAGGAACTATCAAGCTGGGCATGCTGAGCCAGTTATGTGCTTATGCTTTTGAGACAAGGGTATAGACTTTTACAATGTAAATCAGGCTGTTGAGCTTGAACAAAGAGACGCTGCCCACATGTGCAGAGGAGATTCTCTTTAGTGTTGCCATGTGAACACAAACATATGCCAAAAGAGGTCTGGGAAAAATGTATTAATTTACATGAACATGGAGAAAAAGAAAAACAACACATGAAAATATTTAATTAAAGAAGAGGTACATTTATACTTTTTTTGGTCCAGCTTCTGTAATTGAAAAATACTGGAAAAAAATACTTTTCTTTCCTTTTTGAAATTTAATGAGCTCTGCTCACAAGCAGAAACATTCAAATCTAATGCAATATTTCTCAATTTCAAACTACTGGAAACTTTTGCACATAACCATGAACATTTGTCAAATGAGAAAGAGGAGTTTGACACAGAGAAGAAAAGAGCATTCCTCTGAGCTCTCCATAGCAAATTTGAGAGCTGAGAAATCTGGATAGCTTAGATAAGATTCAAACAGGCATCAAAACATGAAGTTCCTCCTTTGAACTGAACCCTGCTACCTCAGTTTCAGAAGTGCTTATGACATCTACAAGACTCTGTAGCGAAAGACTGAATGACAAGGAAGAAGAGGTACAGCTGAAATGGTGTTTTTTAAACAAGTGAGAGCTGCAAAGTACAGTTCCTGAGAGCAACAACAACAAAAACCCCCACAGTTTTTGTTCCTGTTATAAATAAAAACTAGAAATGTTCTCTACCGTCCTTTCAGGGAGTTGTCACAAGATAAACTGCTCCTACTGATGTCAGCTGAAATGTCACTTAGGTGCTTTGTCTTTTTGGTAAATTTGGATTTTGGTTGAGCCAGAATGAGTATTATATCAAGAAAACTTAGCTGTTCATTTAAGAATGGAGAATGTAGGTACATTGCTAAGATCACCATTGTTTTTCAAGTTGTTTCAATCTACTGAAATCAAACTCTAAATGAATATCAGGCAGAAGTACCCACTGCTTAAGCTCAGAGTTAGAATTATTGAATTACACAGTGTATAAAGTGAATTACATTACTTTTTCCTTTTTGGTTCAAATAAATTTCTCTTAGGAAAACAGTTGTGTCAACTTTATCTTGAAAATCCCCCAAACTTCTATTGCAGAAAAACTTATGTATTCTGCTTTGACAACTAAAAAAATTAAATGTCTCCAGTTCTACGGTGGAAGGAGTTTTAAAACATGAAAGTCTTTAAAAATCCACAATCCAAGTGAAGCACCCGATGCCTGAAACAAGGTGTTTTGAATTACTGTAGCATTGTTTCCTTTACATATTCTCACTTCATGAAAATGTGAGCTTTTTCTTTTTATCTTGTGTTAAAGATATAAAAAGTACAAAACAGGAGATGGGCAAATAATGGAAATCTTGAAAATTATAAGATGGAAAATAAGATTCTTGTTCAGCTCTACAGAAAGAATTAAATTACTATGAAAATCATGTCAGATTACGTGTGATAATAAAAGGATCATAAGCTGTTTTAGTGCACCTAACAAATTGTTTGTCATCCAGAAGTTCAACCTGGCACATAATATAATGCAGACATCCAGCTTCTGCATTGTGCTTTTCTGTTCACTGCATCTATGAACAGATGAGTTTATAGCTCGTGGAACAAACCTCGAAAAGCTAGAGGACAGTGTCATTTTTGTGTCATGGGAGGAGCTGAATAATGTAAAATGTCACTCATAGAATTGCAGAATCAGAGAACCACAGAAGGGTTGAGGTTGGAAGGGACCTTTGGAAGCAGTCTGTTCTATCCCCCCTGCTCAAGCAGGGTCACCTAGACCCAGTTGCCTAGGACTGTGTCTAGATTTTTTTTAATATCTCCAAGGGTGGAGACTCCACAGCCTCCCTGGGAAGCCTGTGTCAGAAATCAGACATCGTCACAGCCAAAAACTGTTTCCTGAAGTTCAGAGGGAACCTCCCGTGTTTCAGTTTGTATCCATGGCCTCCTGTCCTGTCACTGGGCACCTCTTAAAAGAGTCTGTCTCCGTCCTCTTTGCACCCTCCCTTCAGGTATTTATATGCATTAATAAGATCTCCCCTGAGCCTTTTCCTCTCTAGGCCGAGAAGTCCCAGCTCTCCCAGTCTTTCCTCATAGGAAAGATTCTCCAGTCCCTTAATTGTCTTCATGGCCCTTCGTTGGAGTCCTTCCAGTAGCTGCATGTTTCTCTTGTACTGGGGAGCCCAGACCTGGACACAGAACTCAAGGTGTGGCCTCACCAATGCTGAGGGCAAGGATCTCCTCCCTCAAACTGCTGGCAATACTTTGCCTAATGCAGCCCAGGCCACCATTTTCCACCTTTTCTGCAGGAGCATGTTGCTGGCTCATGTTCATCTTAGTGTCCACCAGGACCCCCCAGGTTTTTTCCTGCCAAGATGCTTTGCAACTGGGTGGCCCCCAGCATATACTAGTGTCTGGGGTCCTTCCTCCCCAGGTGCATTCAGATCTTTTGAAAACAGTAAGTCAATGACATTGTCAATATTTGACATGAAAGAAAGGGGATTTCGTAATGGTTTTATTTTTTCATCGTCAGAAGTGGGCACTATTATTTTCTGTTAAATTTTGACTGAATCCTGGGTTGTATATCAGGCTCAAGAAGAAGTAAATATCAGTTAATAGCTACTATTCAGACAAAAATCACTCACCAGCTGTAATTCTTTTACTTATCAGTCAGTGTGACAAGGAAATTTTCTGCTCCTGTTAAGAGCTATTCCTTCATCTTGGGTTGAAGATGACACTCGCATCTATGCTGAATATCATGTTATTCTGCACTGCTTTCAGTGGGGCTGCAGGTGGAGACATTTACTTGGCTGGACTGCCATGTATGTTATTAGGATACCCACTGGCATGGGGACTAGCCAAGGTGATGCAGGGCTAAACGTAGTTTTCTAACATATAAGAACAGACTGAGATTAAGGTTGATTTTAGAACAAGTGGTTTACTCACAACATGTGGGAATGCTGACAAATCTGGGAATTGATCCCTATTGCTAATGTAATCACTTTTTTTCTCAGTTTGAATGTTGTTCTACTACTGCAGTTGAAACTGTTATGTTCTTGTGCTCTTTGTCCTCTTTACACTTTAGAGTTCATTTTTTTTGTATCTACTTTCCTTGTACTTTTATTTGTGTGTTAAGAAAAAGAAATCACAACAAATTTTAAGCAATCTAAGAATCCATTTTCTTCATGCTGAACAAAGTTAAGTGTGGATGAAAAATCTTTGTAACATTTCTTCTTTCCAAAAAGATTTTGTTTACAAGTGGTTTTTCACTACTCTTTTATTTATCAAAAAGCAGATACTGTAACTGCTTAACTCTGAGACATATTTTCTTTCTCTTCACTGTTTTGAGGAGCTGAAATAGAAAAAAGGGAAGGAGTTCTAACACTGTTTGGAGGTATTAAATTCATATCAGAGTAATGGCTATGCACAGCTCAAGATGTTATCCTACAGGGTAAGATGACTACAGGATAAGCAATGGTCACAGTAAAAATCACACAGCCATAAAACGAATAAATTAATGACTGCTAGAACAAAGCCCTACTACATGCTTCACACTTCTGATTAATGAAAACTTCTGAAACCTGAATTGGACCATCAGAAACCACTTAGCACATCAGTGTGTTTTGATACAAAACACCATCAATGAGCATTTTATATCTTCTCAGGTTATTAACTGCCAGGGCATGATTTTAATCCCCTGTTCTAATATTAGCTGTATATATAGTCTATATTTCATTTAGATCTAGGGAGTAAGAAAATAAATGAGGGCCACTTCCATGAGTCAAATTTCCTTGTGTTTTTCCGTTGTGGTAATAGAAGTACTTACACTTTCTACAAAATGGGCATAAAATGCTGTGACATCTGAATTCTCCACGTTCCACGCCTCAGCATCCTTTTTCTTTGATTCTGTGTTTGTGTGTGAAATTCAAGTAGCACCCTTCGTGACAGAGCTGTGCTCCTCTTTTTTTTCCTCTATGATCCAGTCTGTGGAAAGTTGTGCGGCAACAAAGATCCCCTACTGATGGCATGGATTAAGAAAAAGGTTGAAAGGGTTGCTAAGGATAGGTGTGCATTGCACACGCAATGCAAGGACATGGAAGAATCAGGCTTGGCTATCAAAAGGGAAATTAATTGCAGTGTTTTGCCCCAAATGCAGTAACCGAACTAAAGCAGTACATCCCTGCCTAAGTTGTTGAAGACAGGGGCACTCACCTTATAGTTCCCCATTAGTTCCTCAGATATTCATTGCCACTTCTCACAGTTGCAAACCTGCAGCCAGCCCTGCAGTCTATCAGCTTCACATGTCACATTATAACTTGACTCAAGACAATATTGACAGGTGCCACACACTGAGATTAGGAAAAATTATTAGAATGGGATGAAAAGAGCGTGTGAACGTATAATCAGGATAAAACTGTCTTCTTCTTAAAGTGCAAAACCCAGAGTGAAAGCGGAAGGCTTTGGGCTAGCATGTGTGATCTTAGAATTGACTATATTCACCTCCTGTGAAAACAGTATGCTCTTCTCAGCTCATAATGGCAGTGTTTATCTATAAAAAACATCTGTATATCATTGCCATTGCTGAGGACAAGAGACAGGCAGCTAAATACCTATTTCTCCAATGTGTTGGAAGCTTGTTACAAAGATCTACAGAGAGAAGGAAAATTGTAGATAAGGTTGGAAGCAGAAGGACAGTGGGTGTTCAGTCTCTGCTGTTCTGTGCCTGGGGTTCATTCTACAAGAGGTGGGACTGCTTATTATTGATTAATTGGGGTCAGGGAATGGGATAATAAATAGAGGCTGTACACTTGCAGTGTTAATCATTCACCTTTTGTAGAAGGTATAGGCAGTCATAAAAAATGAGTACAGGAAATTTGTGAAATTCTATTACTTGCAGAAAAAAGTTTAATAGGCACATCAAGCCATTGCTTACCTGTTGTCAGGACTCCCTTCTGAAACCAGTGATTCTCTGTGGGTCCCCGTGGGTTTCTTGGGAATATGTGTCAACAGCCATTGGTTATGGTGTTGTTCATCACACTGTTAGCTGTCACAGGGACAAGTGGCTGGACAAAACCTGACAGGCAACTGGGACTCCTTCCTCTGCTGACACTGTTTAACACAACCGTCATCGTGAAAATGTTTCCTTCCCTCCCCTAGTGACTAGGTTGGGAGGATGTGCAGGGATATTTGCAGAGTGGCCAGGCACAGGACAGGGTGCAGCCACAGCCATGGCACTGCTGTTCCGTAGCTCTGGCAGGGGCCAGCGCAAGACCCTCATCCTGCAAGCAGCTCCCAAGGGAAGAAGGGGCAGGTCCTGTTCATGGCTTGCTTTCGATTAGTTCTTGTTGGCACAGGAGCCGTCCTTGGTCTCAGTCAGCTAAACTAGAAGCCGGCACGTGCTGGGGACTGTGACACATACTTACAGCCTAAATTTATTCATACACAGTTACACTTGTGGGTTCTCAAGTCAGGACTGTTTTTCAGCTTACTCAGCCCTTCTATTTTTCCTAGTGTTTAGCTACCCCATCAGCTATATTTGTAGAGAGTAATAATATTCCCAGTTGCCTTGTTTTTACTAGACTGCACAGTACAGATTTTTTCAATCTCTTTCCATACAAAAGGGTGTCCATTTCTTGAGTTTTCCTAGCAGCTACTCAGTGTAGCTGTTACAGTATGAGGTAATTTTTTGGTGTGGATGACTAGAGTTGAACACAGTGCTCCATCCTCAATATTTTCCTCATTACACTGGAAATACATGCCTAAATTTTAGGCTTTGGAAGTAAATAGCTGTATTTAATGACTGCAGATCACACTGAACAGTTCAGTACAGCTCAGACTCAAAATCCAAATATCTTTATAGAATAGAAGAAAAAATCAGTTGGCACTGAGTAATATGGTAGGTTTGTCAACTTGCTGTTCTTGTAAGATGTTTATATGTTTTAATTATACAGATAGAAGCAATCAGTAAGAAAGATTTTTGTAATCTGTGGTAGGTAAGTAAGTTTCACCTGTTTTCCCTTCAACCACCTGAGAGATGCAGCTATGTATGCTTTTATTGACACAGTATAGGGTTTGCTGCAGGTTGCATAGGTTGTTTAGCTTTATTCAGTCTGATGGGACCATCTGGAAATTGGTTTGGAGGGAACTACCCGTAACGATGTGTTATTTGAATATCCAGTGGGACAGACAAGTAGATTCCACCCATATTCTATGTAAACTGTCATTTTCTCTGTTATTCAAATGAGCCTACTTAAATAAATAAATATTTTTTTTCTCGAAAGCATTACAGATGTTTTTCACATTGTCCATTTTCTTTAGGCTTTTAATTATTATTTTCAGTCTCTGCATCCTCAACATTTTCTAATAAAGTACAAACATCAATGTATTAGTGCATAGCAGTGTGTTTAGCACACCACCTTTCTTGTATGACTGCTATAATATATATACAAAATAGCAATCAGTGAAAAAGCACAGCAAGCCAAACAGACGTTTCATTGTAAGTATGATGCTGAAAGGAGAAAATAGAGAACTAAAACATCAGCACAAGTTAACATGTTGGTGATATGAAGAGAAACTAAGAATTCAGATCAAGGCTCAAGCATGTTTCAAAGGGAAAAATAAGCAAAACTGACTAAAAAGGAAATTCAGAAATGTCTTGTACTACTTCATCTCTGGGAGCAAAACAGAGATGGGGAAAAAAAAGAAAAACAAGAGCTGGAGCAAGTTTGAAATAGGAAGAAAGATTAAACTAGACAGAAGCAAGTGTGGAGGAGTTACAGTGGAATGAAAGAAAATGATGACACTCTATCAAAAGAAAATGGAAGTATAATCTGAAGTAAGTTTTCCTTCAGAACGAGAGAGGTGACTGCTACTCTGGGGATAATTTATGTTTCAGTTACTCTAAACCAGTAGAGAAGTTTTATCTGAGCAAAATCTGAGTTTTTTGTCCATTACGTAAGTTCAGGGTCTCTATTTTTTCATCTGTACAAGCCTGAGTCCTCTCAGTGATATGCAGTCACGTGCTATGCTCCTGGGAAAGAATGTATGTGGTACTGATTTGTGGCTGTTCTGCTAAACAACATTGAAAAGAGAGAATGGATTAAAAAGTAGTTATGTTGATTTTGAAATTATTTCATATGGTGCAGCGTTTCTCTTTTTCATCTTGCTTGCACCTTTTTTATCACTGAGGTATGAACTATTATTTGGGCTAGTCCAGGACAGCAGTGGTTACATTTGCAGAGCTAAGTTGCTGGGAGATTTTTTTTCCCCCTTTTTATGTCTTTCTTGGTTACTTGTAGAATATTTTTTTGTGGAGACTTCTGAAGATTTGTGTTATGTTAATTCAGTTCTGTAAAGTAAAATAGGAAATAAGTTCCTTAACATAATGTATGTTTCTGCCTTTTAGCACTGAGCACTGCTGATCTATGCCTTTTTTTGATGTATGAAATCGTTAGAGAAGGATGTCTTTATAAAGTTGAGATTTACCACTGCTCTTGAGAAATAAAGTGTAACACAAGGACTGCTTGCATTAGATAACAAGCTTTTAGCACAACAGGGACTTTCGAGGAATTTTTTCATCATAACTACTGCAGGAACATGCTGCTTGTCACCATGGCAAGCAAAATTAAGAAGGAATAAGCTCCCTCCAAATGCTGTGCCTCTTAAAAAAGTTGGCTCTGTGCATGAATATGACATTCCCTCACCTTTTCACCATCTTCCCTCTGCTGTCACTATTGAAAAAGTGGAGGACATTTATGAGAAAGAAATGTTAGTTTCCAGATATTCCCCTGGACAGAAGTGTGGAAGTAGGATAACAATCTGAAACTAGTGAGATAGAAGGGATCAGTTTGGAGGACAGAAATAGCAAAATCATTGAACTTGATAGAGAGAGTGAATAAAGAGACTTGTATTGCACTGATCCATATTTTTTGAATGTATACCATCACATATTCACGATATTTTGTTTTATTCTCTGTTATTTCATTTCCTTTCAGCCAGTTGCTCAGAAGATTGAGATGCCTAATTATCTTGGTATACTATTAAAAAGGATTTTGGTCAGGTTATATACCATAACAAGAAAATGCAGGGCTCTAAACATTGTTTTCTATAATGAACCCTTCTTGCACCTGCTGTGTTTGGTCTTGAGAATTTGAGAATTGTCTTAGAACAGCATAAACCTCTTACCGGAAATCCTGAGTTCACCATAACATTTGGTAGTTATTTTAAATCTGCTGCTAACTTTTCATCTATGATTAATGGGTCTGTTATTCCAAACTCAATGTGTAGTTCACACAATGTACAAGTGAGTAACTTCAGCATGAGCCAGAATATCTTTAATGAAAGATGAAAGTGAGATGCAACTTTATGGTTCTAACTATGCTTAGCAATTTTCCCCTGTATTGATTTGGATTCTCCCTGGCTTTAAAACTTTTTTAAATTTTATTTTATTTTGTGTAACAAGGTCTTTTACTGTCTTGTAAGGCAGATTAGATCTTTAAGCTAATTTCCTTTGATATCCTTATGGGAGTCCTCTTGATTGTTAGAATAGAAGTTCTCTATAGATTTCTAGTATGTATGACAATCTAACAAGTGTTCTCCATTCTTTAGTTTTATGAATATCAGATTTCATTAAATTAATTTGAAATAGAAATAAAAAACTGTTATCTTTGGCAGCTCCTAATCTCTCCAGAGAAACTGTCTGTGACAATTTTACTTGCAATAAATATGACAACACATTCACTAAGGTTTAGGTGGGAGCCATTGATTCATTATGTAGAATCATAGAATCATGGAATAACTCAAATTGGAAGTGACCAATAAGGATCCTCAAGTCAAAGAACATTAAAGAGCAAACAAAAATAAAGGCTGAACCATCTGTCAAACATTTACAGGAGTAGATACTGTAACCCCTGGCTAAGCCACCAGTTCAGAGACTTGCTCTTGCTCAGTCTCTCTCCATGGCAATACGGGGCAACTTGGACTAGGTTGAATATGAGCCAAATGGATGGGTAACAAAAGCTGCATACTGACTAACCTTACAAGAATCACAGCTGGAAGACCCAAAAGAAACTATTTCCTTCTTTTCAGTACTAGTGAAGCTGTACCTCGTTTGCTGCATCCAGTTTTAGGCACCCAGCGCCAGAAGGACAGTGGATGGAGGTGGACTGGAGCCTTGGGCACATGGTCTGTGTGAGGCTGAGGGAGCTGGGAGTCTGGTGACAGAAGGTAAGTGGGACAGTTTAAGAACTCTACATCTATTCAAAACAGATGGAGTCAAAGATGATAGATGGTAAAACAAGTTGCAGTCACAAGCTTCTCCAGTTTCTAGCTGGATGTTAGGAGAAGCTGTGTCACTGGGAGGGTGGTGTGGCTCTGGGACAGGTTTCCCAGAGTAGTGATGCAATCTTTCAGGGTGCTCAGGACTGACCTAGACAAAGCCATGGCAGACCTGATCTGGTGATCTAGCATCACTCCTGCTTTGGGCAGGAGGCAAGTCTGGGTGACCACCAGAGGTGCCTTCCAACCACCATGCCCGTGACTTTGTGACTACATGACTTTGCTGAAAGTCAGAACAGTACAGGTCAGATTAACTTAAGTCTCATGGACTGGGTATTCTTCAGAAAATTGAAATATATGGATTTAGTCTCCTCAAGGAAAAGAAGAGATTTAAATTTGAGTCTCTGAACTTCGTGTGAAAAGGAGCAGGTTTACCATTTCCTGACAGGATTTGTGAAAGACACTTTCTGTTTCACCTCCTTACTTTGTCTAAAATTTCTGAAAAGATAGATATTGTTTGGCTATGAATGAAATGATATGCTTCTTTTTTGAAATACATGGTGAGAGAGGGAAAAGAGGAAGATATTTTTGTCAAGATGTACTCACAGAATGATAATTGTAGATGAATTTAAATCAAGTATTTCCTTTGTACTTTTAAGGTTCAGCAGAGGAGGAAAAAAGTAACACTTTTTTTTTCTCTATAATTTTAAGAAATGCTAATAAAACTCCAAAATGTTTGATTATATAAAAAAATTTCTTTCTTAAATATTTCTGGTTTGATTTTTCTTTGCAACATTTTTAAAAAGAGACTAGAAAACAGACCTTCATAGTGCTTTTTTTCCTAGGTACTCTCATCTTCACAAAGACTAGGTGCAAATGACTTTTGGAAGAAGTCTCATTATTTTGAATGAACAGCAATTGCTGTGACTAAAGGTCCTGAACAAAGACATTTTGTCAAAGTTAGTCATTTCAATACTATGTAATTTCCTTATTTCATATTTTCGATTTTGAAAGCAGGCAAGAGCTGTGGAAGACATACAAAATTCTGTGAGCACCAAACTTCATTTTAGCTCAGCAGGACTTATAGGATGCAGTAAAACAGTGAAGTCCAAGTTTCTGATGTTGCACAACCTAGTTCAAAGCTCTTCCTTGCTGGATGCTTTTTTCTAATGACCATAATGTAATCCTGCCATGCAATACCAGCCTATATTTTACCTCTGCATGCCCGGCAGCTGCAAGCAGAGCTTATCCCAGACTCTATTCCTGGCCTCAGCTGTGGTATCATTCTTGCCATGATGAGCTTATTGCTCATGTGAACTGCCCTTGTATTTGGCACAGCACAAGAAGAAACCAAGACTGCCAACTCTGCTACCTCAGGAAGTTAGCACCAGCATCACTGAAGAGTAACACTAACCCTGAACCAAGTCTCTTTCCATTTCCCCTGGATCAAACCTGAATGTAAACTTTTATCTCCATCAGTCTTTTTGTCTATCCTGTGAACCTTTGCAGGAGTTAGGCAAGAAATGAGGTCTTAATGAAATCTCACTGTTTGGTTCAGAAATAGGCCAGAGTCTCTTGAGGCTCGGAAAAATTTGGTTAGGGTGTAGGAATGTGAAAAGGAAGGATGAAAATGTGGGTATTTTTCTAATGAGCCATCCCAGAAGGCCCAAAAAGTTAGTGCATGGGATGTTTCTGGCTGCGTCAAACTGATGAGGTTTAGGTTTGGGGCAGATGTGGGTCTCTGAACTACAGTTTAAATTTAGGCACGCAAAATTCTCAGTGAAACCTGATTTTAAGTGCAGTCCTTCAACTTTGTGATAATTTAATACTTACCTTTCCCCATGAACACTCATTAGCAGAAAGGCAAAATGTTTTTGACAGTAGATACTTTTGGATATTTTTTTGATATCCAAGGAAATACCTACTACAATGAATACTGCTTAGAGTAAACTATATTTTTGTTTTTTATTGCTAGTGAGGCCCTGATTATGACATTTCCTTTCCAATTCTAATCATCTGAATTACTCAATTAAACCATCATAACATGAAGTATAATTGGCCCAAAGTAACTCTGTATAGCTCTATAATTGAAGCAATACAATAGACATCGAATAATTATTTTAGAATTCTTTATGTGCTCTTGAATCCAGAAACATTTTTAAAGCATATGTATTCCTTCTGATGCTGGAGTACCTCTGTGCATGGCTTGTAAAAGCCCTCAGTGCCAGTCCTTACCATTGAGTAAGTTACTAAAATATCTCCTCTCCACTTTCTCATAAAATCCAGCTTACTGGATTTTAAAAATATATAAAAATATTTTTTACATAAAAGAAGGAATATTAAAAGCTGTTAAGTAAACCCTCCTTTGCAGAAAGCAGGGCAGAAACCAGCAGAGCAGGAGTGCTTATCCCACCACCACACAGAGGACAGAAACAGTGAATGGGATGGTTGGACCCCTGAAGCTTGACTAGCAGATGCAAAGTCAACCATGGGCCACAGATGACACGCTGAGGTTGGACACAGGGTGTTCATCCACAAAGAGACTGCAAGGCAGTGAGTTAAGCTGATACACAGCTTTTCTTAGCAGTTAAAGAGTCTCCATATTCTTAAACACCGACTAACTTACAGAAGCCATGTCCAAGAAAAGGGCTCTCCAACTGTGACACTGTGAGCATCTGTGGGTCTCAGTGGTGCTAGACTGTCCTCCATGCTGGTGGTGAATGGCTGATAGGTTTTGACTCCTAGAAGACCACTGGTGAGTAACTCGGGAGAGAAACAACCCTATGTCAGTGAATGAAAACTTTACCAACCAGGTGAGGCTTGGAGTAGATATTGGATATCTTCCTTGTCTTTTACTCATGGCTTCTTCCAGGTAAAACAATGCATATGACAGGGTATATGTTTGCTTTCTATCTGTGATTCACCTGTTTTTCTTTTTCCCACCTTTCTCCTTTTATGATTTCTTTACTCTTGGCTAAAACTTCTGTTGTTCTATGACTACAGTTTAATTTCTGTGTTGCTACAGATCACAGAGGTTTTCAATTTATTTACATAACTAGTGATGAGGTTGATTTACATTTTGTAAGGAACCAGTTCTAATTTATAACTTGCAGTCACCTTGCCTGTTGCTTATAGCGAAAGGGCAATGCTGTCTAAAGAACACTTAAGAGTTCTTATAAAGTTTCCTGGTTTGAAGGAGCTCTTTACATATTTATAGCCTTTCCTATCTGCAGTAACATTCTTTTACAATTATACCCAACTAAACCAATACAGATTCTATACATGTGTTTGCATTAAATTAATCTCATTTCAGTGCTATTTTTATATTGCATTAATTTAATGCATTGTAATGATAAAGTTCTTGGAGAAGATATAAAGTGATTTGATATGATATTGATTACTTCCTGAACAAATATTTGTTATCAGAATCTTTTTAGACTTAAGAGCAGAGCATCCAGAGATACTTGTTTCTGCCTGTCTGATGAAAGACATGAATTTTATTAATGCATTCAGTTCCTGACTGTCAGTGACTTTTGGCTGAGCAGATAGGCACATACATTGGCGTGTGTCGTGGTTTGGCCTCAGCCGGCACAAAGAACCACGTGGCCGCTCACCCAAACCTCGAAGCGGCGAGGGAGAATTCAAATAAAAAGGCAAAAACTCGTGGGTTGAAATAAAAAGCAATTTAACAGAACAACAAAGAAAAACCGGCAAAACAACAACAGCAGCAGCACTGGCAGAGGAATGTATAAATAGTGGTACCATACGGACGCGCACCGACCAGACCCACACCATCCCGCCTGCTCCCAAACTGGGAACTCCCCTCCCCGGCCAGCTCTCCCTAAATACTGGGAATGGGTCACGTGGTGTGGAATACCTGCGCTGTGCCAGGTATTAACTCTGTCCCTACCGGAACCAGGACAGCGTGAAAGCTAAACAACAGATATAGGAAAAATTTGGCCTGACTTGTCTCATTGGCATCTATCAATCTATAAGCAATGCAATCCAGACAATGTTTTCTTTGAAAGAGCATAAAAAATCCTGGATCTCATGGAGGAGATACACACTGAAGGCATAGGTCAGGGAAAATCTTACTAGCCTATGATTTATTTCAATCCCAACTTTCATTTGTGTCAACAAACTCTGTGCATCAAGATTGCCTCACAGTCAGAAATATTAAAGGGAGCATAGATTTTGGGTTTGTAATACTAAAAATCAGTCCTGTTCAAGGACAAAAAATATATCCTTTCCAAAATAATGAAAGTAAACCTAATAATGAGGAATCTTCCTTGGTTTTAACCCTTCAAATTAATGAATATTATCACAATTTTTTTTTTGCCCCTTAACTTAGACATGTTAATTAGTGTTAATAGGAGTATCTCATGCAGATGTCTGGACACTGAGCACTGAGGTTTGACAGCATAAACCTCCACCTGAGAGCAGCGTGAAGGATCCTCTGCCTTGTCATTGGCACCTGCATGACTTCATGTACAGGTAATATTCTCAGCTGGTGTAAAGCACAGGGTTTTGATATTTACATACCTCTGCAACCTGGAGCAGTATTGCTTCACTCGTTGTGAAACAGGGCTGGGGGCAAAAGTTCTGCGGAGTACACCAGGAATGCAATGGAGAGCAAACAGTGCAGCCTATCTTAATGCCTCTGGAGTCCCTGGCAAAAAAATGGGTGTTCAACTTTTTCCAGAGAGCTGCTCTTTTTCTTTTTTTGTTTCCCCTTTAAGCATACGCTGAAGTTCTTCGTGTATAGGGAATAGGACCACCTTTTTTCACTTTAAAGTAATACCACAGCAATATTTGGTTTGAAATGCAGTGAAATGGAAAGTCCTCTGAGGTCACTGAAATGATCTCCCACTGATGTCAGGGTGATTTCAACTGTATTCTGCAGCTTGATAGAAATAGATTGTGAAAAGCCAAAAGGTGTTATTTCCAGACATGCTCTGTTGCTCATGATTGCTATATTTCTATAAAAGAAAAAACAAAGTTGATTTTTTATCATGAATGGTAAAAAGTAAAACATTCTCTTAACAATAATAAAAATAATACTATCTTAGTGCTATCAGACAAGGTTCCTCTGGTACCTTTAAACAAGATTGGTAATATTTCAATTCCACACAAAGACCAAGTATGTTGAGGACTAAGATGTTACACCAAGAAAGTAAGGATATTAGAAATTATCCAGGTCATTGTTGGTGGAGCCTTTTGATATGGATTTGTGAGCTAATCTTACAATAATCAGACTTAATCTGAGAATAATTAGGATGATGGGATCAAACATTAAGTGGTATCAGACCAGGAACTGGGATGAAAGCTCCAAAACAGTGGTCACTCAGAGGACATACAGGCTCAATCAAACATCTCAACTATTAATTTTTGGTGCAATTAAGGAGCCATGTGCCTACAGCTATGAATATATGGCAGAATTTCTGGGGTCTATTCCTAAAGTTTCCTCCAAAATCTTTTTTTGATATAAGTAAAAAATTTTTGTCATTTTGTCTCAACAGCAATAAACTTTCAGGTAGAAATAAAAATTACTCAAACTATAACAACCTGCAACTCCTATTTCTCCTGTTTCACAAGTAAGCCTGGACATGAGCACATGTGCCACAGGTAAATAAATTGATTTCTGAATTAAGCTCACTAAATGTCACAAAGCAACCAGCTCTGTGTCACGACCTAAAGGGATACCTGGCCTGCAAGTATGTAGAGAAGGTGACTGTTCCTTCATAAGATTACGTAATACACAAGGGCATGGAGGCTTTGTCCTCTAAATTTCTTTACTTTGTTCCAAATTACCAAAAATACCACACAAATTACCACTAGCAAATACAATAACATTAAATCAACATTAGCAAGTCTATCTACGATTAACAAAGTAAATATATATATAACAAATTACTATCAGCAATCAATAATATAGTATCAATCAATAGTATAACAGCAGTCAATAATAGAGGCAATCAATTGTGTAGCAACACCAAATCATATGGCAACAATTAATATAATAACAACAATCAAATCAGTATATACTGATACAGATTACTACAAATTCATACTTACTGAAGCAACTTATCAACAATATAACAGCAGATATTCTTATGACAGATTACTTATATGGATATATATACCGGTATCAAGTGAATTAGACAGATTTCAGAAGGAGTCAAACCATCCCAGAGGGGAGAACAAATGGACCCAAGAGGGGAATGCAATCATACCAGAGGTGGAAGGACAAACTGAACCGACGCCAAAAGTACGCCCAAAGGCAGACTAGTGAGACAGCAGGCAGATTATCACTTCAGAGATGATCTGCATCACAGACCTTGGAGTCAGCCAAGCATGACCGGTGAGAGTCCAAGACTGCACAATCACAGAATCATAGAATACTTTGGGTAGAAAGGGACCTCCAAAGGTCATCTAGTTTAACCCCCCCTGCAACAAATGGGGACAGCTTCAACTAGATCAGGTTACTCAGAGCCCTGTCCAATCTGACCTTGAATGTTTCTAGGGATGGGGCATCTACCACCTCTCTGGAAAGCCTGTGCCAGTGTTTCACCATCCTCATTGTAAAAAAGTTCTTCCTTATACTGTGTCTAAATTTAACCTCTTTTAGCTTAAAACCATTAGCCCTTTTCCTATCACAACAGGCCCTGCTAAAAAGTTTGTCCCTGCTTTTCCTGTAGGCCCCCTGTAATTACTGAAACGCTGCAAGAAGGTCTCCTCAGAGCCTGCTCTTCTGCAGGCTGAATAACCCCAACTGTCTCAGCCTGTCTTCATAAGAAAGGTATTCCAGCCCACTGATCACCTTCGTGGCCCTCTTCTGGACCTTCTCCAACAGGTCCATGTCTTTCCTGTATGCAGGGTTCCAGAGTTGAATGCAGTACTCCAGGTGGGGTCTCATCAAAGCAGAGTAGAGACATGTAATAATGTTCCTCAACTTTGCTGGCCATGCTCCTTTTGATAGAGTCCAAGACATGGTTGGCTTTCTGGGCTGTGAATGCACAGTGTCAGCTCATGTCCAGTTTTTCATTTACCAGTACCTCCAAAGTCCTTCTTGGCAGGGCTTCTCTCAATCCCTTCATCCCCCAGCCTGTATTCATACCAGGGGCTGCCCTGACCCAGGTGCAGGACCCTGCACTTGGCCTTGTTGAAACTCATGAGGTTCACATGGGCCCACTTCTCAAGCTTGTCCAGGTCCCTCTGGATGGCATTCCGTCCCTCAGTTGTGCCAACTGCACCACTCAGCTTGGTGCCATCGGCAAACTTGCCATGGGTGCTCTCAATTCCATTGTCTATGTCACTAATGAAGATATTAAACAGTATCTTCCCCATATGGACCCCTGAGGGACACTGCTTGTCACCAATCTCTATCTGGACATTGAACCCTTTTGCCCCTATCCTCTGGATGTGACCATCCAACCAATTCCTCATCCATGGAACAGTCCACCCATCAAATTTGTCTCTCCAATTTAGAGGGAAGGATGTTGTAGGGCACTGTGTCAAAGATCTTACAGAAGTCCAGAGAGATGACATCTGTAGCTCTTGTCTACTGATGTAGTCACTCCGTCACAGAAGGCCACTAAGTTGGTCACCCAAGACTTGCCCTTAGTGAAGCCATGCTGGCTGTCTCAAATCACCTCCTTGCCCTCCATGTGCTTCTAGGAGGACCTGTTCCATGATCTTCCCAGGCACAGAGGTGGGGCTAACAGATCAGTAGTTCCCGGGGTCCTCTTTTCTACCCTTTTTAAAAATGGGTGCAATGTTTCCCTTTTTCCAGTCATCGGGGACTTCACCTAACTGCCACGATTTTTGAAATCTCGTGGAGAGCGGCTTGGCAACTACACCAGCCAATTTCCTCAGGACTCTCGGATGCATCTCACCAAGTGCCCTAGACTTTTGTATGTTCAGGTTTCTCAGGTGGTCACAAACCTGACCTTCTCTTACAGTGGGAGAAGATCTAGTAGAAAGTTCATGTGGAGATTTCAGTTTATTTAGAAAAGGAAAAATGTGTGCAACATGCGAAGTTCCCAGAGTTCCCACTTTGGATAAAAATTTAGTCTTTTTCATATCATAGAGACATAAGAGGGCATAGGACATCACGACTCCATGCAGCCAATAGATACTGTTAATTTCTATTTTTCAGTCAACAGATGATGCTGTTTTGTGTTCTTTGAGACAGGTTTTATTTTCCCATACTGTTTCCACTTTTCAGATGGTAAGTTGCTGTTACAGACCCTTGTTTATCAATGGCATCTGAAGATGTCTGTGGTTTCTAGGTAGGTACCCTGGGTGTACTTCAAAGAGGCCAGCTGCAGTTTTCAAGGATGTTTCTTGTTCCTTGACCTAGTTCCCAGGCTTACAGCTCTCAGGCTGGCAGGCAGTTTCTCTGCAAGTATTTTTCAGAGAACATTTTCTTCTGTTCAGTAATTTTCCCCTTCTAACCAGGCCACCTTTATGGCTGTTCACATCACTCTGAAAGGGTGATTTTCTAAAGGTAAATGCAAGTAGATGCACTGAAAGCAGTTCTACAGATTAAAATTATTGATATTAGCATTTATTTTGTGATAGACTTTGTCAACTACAAAGCATGTCTTGAAACCATGATCTTAACAGCACAGTGGGCACCGCCGAGTCTTCCTTAACTGAGCAGGTTTATGATGCAATCATGGAATATTTCCCCAAATGATAATCATCTAATAATTTGGTAAATATTAAGAAGAACACATTATTCCCATGCTGGTTGTTGACTTTTTGAGCTATAAAGTAGGTAAAGTACATTACTTCCATTTCTCATATGGAATAATAATGAGATCTTGGAGGTTAACTAAAGGATTTTGAGAGAGGACCTCAGAGAGTTAGATGTTTAATGCCCTCTGTCTTTAGTAAGGATAACCTGACTGGGCACTTTTAATATCCCAATATAAGGTCCTACTACACATTAAGGCAGATATGTGATCTTTGCCAGTGTCAGAATGATGTCTGAAAGTCTTATTTGCTAAAAAAATGCCTAATGCTGTCTGAGGCAAATATCTTTCTAACCCCTTTGTATCCTCACCCTCTCTTTTCTCTTCTATGTAACATGAAGTCAGTACTAATTACCAGAAGAAAATTTGGAAGTATGCACAACTGGAGGTCTCTTTGTGTAGTTCTTGGAGAGATATAGATAAATACTGGTGCTTTATTATCACTTTCACATTACTTTTTTTTTAGAAGGGCAGAATGATTCATTTAGGATCTAGGTTGAGGAGACCGGTGGGTTAAGGACATATCATTGTCAATTGTGTTAATAACATTTTGTTTGACTTTGGAGGCAATTACAGACCATGACAGTTTCACAATATGAACCACAATATGGGTCAATGTGAACTACTATTTAAATGACCATAGTTAATGATAGACAGGAAGAGTCAGAAAAAGAACTCTGAAGAACTTTGTTTTTGCTACTACACTTTCTCTCCACCTTTTTTTGTTTGTTTGTTTTTTAAAAAAAGAAAGATTAGACTGCATTCAAAACTACATGTTCTAGGTACGATCATCATGAATATGTGACTTTTTGTACTTGGTGACTGCAAAATAGCCAATATATCCCTGGAACAGGAAAACTACTGAAATTTAGAAGAAACAGTGTGACATGAACAGATGTAGCAAAATACCTGTTCAACAGATGTGATCATCTCATCAAATGTGGCCAGTATTAGTTTTTAAATCTGATTTGTTCAATGTTTTGCTTTGTTACAAATCATTGTTTCAAGGGACTGGATATATTGTGTTTGGTCTTCAAGCAAATGCATTGAATTCTGAATCTAAATCCCTAGCCATTTAACTAGAATCATGAGCAGTCATTACACAGAAGTATTTTTAAATTCATTTAAAATCAGTGAGGTAAAACAGCTGTGCAGGAGGAGCAGAGCAAAAATTTTGAAGGAGCCATGATGTGCCTGTAGGTATAAAATATGTTTTTATATATATGCACATTTATAGTTATACCTACACACAAACGTCAATATATATACACAAAGTACATTACTGTAAAAAAAGAATATATTAAGCATTCTGCCCCCTACCATATGAATTTTCATCACAGACAGGGAAAGGTACTCCTTTTAAAAGATGCTTAATGAGTCTGCTTTTTACAGTGTGGACCAAAAGGCATGGTTTTAAACTTGTCAGCATGAATGATGGAAATAAAATCCTTTGAATTGTTATTAGGATATTGGTAAGTAGCTTGGTGAAAAATATAATGAACATTAAGTGCACAGTTTATTTACCCAGTTAAAGTAATAATTGAGTGGTTCTGCGAGGTGTTTACAAAGTCACCCAGATTGGCAGTCTAGCTATTGAAGAGGCTGCTCTGCAAGCATTTGACAGACACTTAATTCTGGGTTTGAATCAAAAAACATCAAAGGAAAGCAGGAAATGCTGGGGGAACCTTGTCCTGAAATAATGAAACCTGACACTTTGTATGAATCTCCAAACTAACAGTTATTAAATTGTTTTTCTACTTTTATTTTTTAATTTAGCAATGCCCAGACTAGGGCTATAAGTTATATGAATAAATGTGTTTTTCTGTGGCACAATTGCCAGGATAAGTTGCATTATGTAAACTTTCAGTTGTTTATTAAATGCATTTAAAAGTCTTGCAATCAGTGTCTGCTGACGGAAGAGATAAGACGAAATAGTGTTGATCTCTCTCTCTCTACATTTATACATACATATACACTCTCTTTAAATCAGTTGATCACAAGGTATTTAACAGAGACTACATTTTCATTTTACAGGTGAAAAAAGCGAAATATAATTTGTGATATTTTTGCTAGCTAATTGAAATTTTCTCAGGAAAAATGAGGGACACTTCTCCCTCAAATCATGAATAGACCAGAATGTCCCGATAAATAATTTCTGAGGATTCTAAGCACTTGATCCAAAGCCCATTGAACTCAGTGGGAGACTTTCTGTCAACTTTGGATGCAAGCTTTGAATGAAGCTAAAAATATTTTTCCTAGTATCTTCAAAGTAGAAGCTGCAAACTTAATTAACAGTAAAGGAAGAAAGTTACAGTTACTTTACTTCTTTCCAAAAAACCCACCTGGTTATTTCTGGGTAACAAATACACATTTTCTTTCTTTTTTTTTGTACTAAAATTCTGGGCACAAATGTAGGCCTATTCAAAAATTTATGTTAATTACACTTCATGAAAGCAATAATAACATGCACCTATAAGTTAGTTCCATGTTAACTACCTCTGAATATGACTATTCTCCTCTGTTTACAGTATTCAGCCACAAAATCAACAATTTGTGCTTCCTTTTATTTTTCACAGCAGGACATCATTGTTAATATTATTTTGTTTTTGCTTTATCTAGAATAGCACTAAGTAATCAATTGCTTTCTTCCTTTTTATGCTCGTTCAGGGTCAGTTTTAGTTAAAGGTGGTAATGTGAAGAACTGCAACAAGAGAGACCACTTTTTGGACCTTATTCCTGTTAGCTGCAGTAGGAACTGGATTAATTATCAAGCACCCGGTTTCAGAAACACTTGGTTTCAAAAAAATTTGTAAGGAAAAATAGCTTTCCACATTGCCACACCATTTAACATACTGGACTATAGCCCCTTCTCCAGATTGTTTCTTATTCTTTCACCAAATCTGTGCAATGAAGGTGTAATTCACCAGCTAGGTGCAACCTGGAGAGCAGTGCTTTGGCTCTTATCGCAGCAGAAGAGAGGGCTTACTTTGCTGCAGTCTCTTGGCTTTGGCACAGCATGGTGCAGAACAGAGAGACCAGGGACAACAGCTACTGCCTCTCGGCTGCCCTGGAAGTCAAAGAATCATCGAATGGTTTAAGTTGGAAAGGACCTTAAAGATCATCTAATTCCAACGCCCCTGCCATGGGCAGGGACACCTCCTACTACACCAGATTGCTCAAAGCCCCATCCAACCTGGCCTTGAACACTTCCAGGGCATCCATAACTTCCCTGGGCAATCTGCCTCATGACAGCAGAGTAGAGGGGCAGAATCACCCCCTGCGACCTGATGGACACGCATCATCCCCAGGGCTGCAGGAAAAGCTGCCGCCTGTGTAGTGGGAGGCAGCGGGGTAGACAGCTTGTGGCCAGCTCTTGTGCCTTGGGCTGGGGACCCTGAGTGCCTCTGCAAGAGGAGCCGGGGAGTAGGGGAAGCTTAAGGCATTAAGTTGGTGGTAGAAAAGGAAACTGGGCATACTGATTGAGTAGCTAAGTGTGTGAAGGAGAGAGGGACAGTGACAGCTGGGGGATAGAGGACTCTGCTCCTCCTTTCCTTGTTTTGGAGATACAGTGGTGCTCAAGGAGAGGGGAGCTCCTGAGTCTGCAGCTGTGTCCCTGGAAGGGGCTGACAAAATCTGAGAAAGAAGGAGCAGGACTCATACCACTTTCTATCTAAATCTTAGACACCTTATATAAGCTAATCATTTAGGATGCATCTATAGTCAGTGGAGCGGCGTGAAGCTCAGTTCATCCTTGAATGTATATCTAAACAATACAGGATAAATGTACCCATTTTCTGCAAAAAAAGGAGTGATTTAGAGTGATGAACTCTACATTTTGAGGCAGGATTCTTACCCAGTCTTTGGCACAGAGCTAAGCTATCTGCCTTGGTGTACACTGACATCCTAAGTCTCCCTGCTGCCTGCAGTGCACTCAGCTCAACACACCCATCAGCTGTAGGGATTAGCCTACAACGACAATGAGGCATCTGAGTTGTGCTCCTAGGCCCCTCTGCAAGTTATATGCAAAGTAGGATACAGAATAAATGTTGGGCAGAGAGTTAAACTATATTTTGCCAGGACAGAGCTGCCCAGAAACTGAAATTAAGGAAAAAATAAACCCAAGGGAATAGCTTTCAGCCTTACTTCTCTAAGGTTTAAATTCCTTCTTCAGAGATGGATGAAGGACTCTTCTCCTTTGAGAACACAGACATGAAATCTTCTTGGGAGAGAAAAGGCTTATTCTGAAGAAAGGAATTTCTTTTATATCCTGTAGAAACTGTTTCCCTGTGTGTAATAGAGCACGTTGTTCTGGGAAAAAATAGACCTGATTTGACATCTCTGCTCTGACACTTGCACATTATACACATTCACAAAAAAGTTACTGTAAACTATATGTAAACAGTATAGCGAACAGAGGCTGGAGCCAAGGACACATTTCCTCCTTTTCTTTTAGTCCAATGAAACTTGCATTCTTCTGCAGCCTGTATCCCTGCACCATGGGTAAACAATTTAGTGAAAGATGTGCAGGTGTGGAAAAAAAGAACACTGCTACATCCTCTCAACCTTAAAAGAAATCCAGTAGCAGCCCTAGCTTTTATAAAAAAGCTGACGTTGTGCCCAGGTGGCATGTTACAGAGTACCCACCAAGCCGTGGCATGACAAACATCCTTCCACTGGGAAACCTGGGTGGAAACACATTTACTTTCAAGTAGACATTGAGCGGCTCAGCAATAATCTCAGCTGAGGTGCTTGTGCAGAAGCCCAGAAGCAGAACCACTGCAGACTAGAGAAATTTACAGTAAAACCCCTCAAACAATAGCATCCTGCTTATTGATTTTTGGCATCTCCAGAGGCGGAAGGCACCTGTAGTGTAGTTTTATGATTACAGTTATGTGTGTGAGTATCTGACTTCCATCCACATTATTTTTTTGGATTTGATTCTCAAGTGTTGGCTTAACTTTAAATGTGAACTAAAAATTAATATAATTGAACTCATGTCACACTTGAGTTCAGTAAAACCTGAACACTTGTAGGATCAGCAAAAATAATTAATCAGAAAATGAACTAGACAAGTATAGAGTGGGAAGAAAATAAATAATGGTATGGCATATTAATGCAATAATAAAGAGATACAGTTAAGGTTTCTTCCTTTTGAACGCTGTCAGCTGTTAACACAACGTAACCATTTAAATACGACAGAGATAAATGGCATCTTATTATATGCAATAGATAATTCTACTCTGTTTCTAATGCAACAACATAAGTGGACAGATTTCAAAAACAAATTTATAAAACTGAAGATAAATATACTAGCAAAGCAAAGCAAATAACATACCATACAGTAAAAGAAATGGAACCATGTACAGTGCTATTTGCATGTCACATTATGGCAGAAATAAACAAGAATTGATGAGCTTTTATACTGCTGAAGATAGTGGTTTCCAGAGTTATGGGTAAAGGTTAGCCAGAACCTAAAAGAAAACATATTTTTATATATATTATAATAAGGGAAAACATTTTTTTCAGTATTCAGAGACAGTCTCTCTAATGAACCATTACATGTGGGTGATTTACAAGCTTTCCATGAAGTCATAATTATTCCTTTTTTTCCTCTCAGAAAAGAATTGTTAAAAGGAGTTTTCAGCTTTAAAAAATGGGTGCAAAATGCTGTTAACCCTACAGCAGCCAAGTCTGAATGGCAGTAACTGATTTACATTACAAGATGGTACATGATTAAAAGCCTGATGCACCTGCAATGTGCAAGGTGGGAAGAATTAATGTGGTTTGCTCCCTTCCTTTATCCCTATATGAACAATCACAAGAGGGAAGAAAAAGCACTTTTTTTTTCTCATATTAGTTGAAACATTAAGTTCCAGTACTCCTAGGGAAGGAATACAAAACATACAGAATAACTTGCGTGCTTCTAAACTGTTGTGTCTTTGATTCATATCCCCTCAAACCACTGTCTAGTCAATTTTCTTTAAATTGTATTACCCTTTTGTTACAGGAAATAACTTGGAATGTGATTTATTATCAAGCCAGTTGCAAGTGTTTTCCTGAAAAAAACATTTACCTTGAGTGACTAACAATGCTTTGCAAAACTTTAATTTCAACATTATTGCCCAGTAACTCAGTAGAAAATATTATTTCTTAACAGGTGGAAGTAGTAATAATAATAAAGTCTGAAACATTTAAATTCTTCTGCTTCAGGTGTCAGTTTGACAAAGTACAATTTGGCATAGCAGAAAACCATCCCATTCCCTTTAACAATCGGTTTGACATATTTTCTTTTAGATATGGTTCAGTATTTGATGCACTTCATGACAGGGTTGCTAAATAATAGTTTAATAGTAAGATCACTTAGCCATTAAACTAGTGCACCTGATGCTAGCAAGCCTGTTCACTGTTGCTCATGGCTATGAATTGGTATTCACCCCAGTGCTCTTCCAGCTACCTGTCCCTTTTCCACTTCACGCTAATTATCTGCTCTGTGGCGGCTAAATGCTGCATTTTGATTAGTGTATGTTTGGATTATACAGGGTTTCAATAACAGCAGTTTTATCTCAACACAGTTATTAGTAGGGTCTGTGAGTCTCAAGAAGCTGAAATGGTATTTTGTTTCTGCTGGGCTGCTGCCAGTAAAGCAACTTCTAAATACGATAAGCGTGACTTACACTGGAAATATTGTAAAAATGTCAATCACATTTCTGTATGGAAAAATATATTGAAATTTAATATCTGTTCTCTAGCCAAGTGTGTTGTTATTATGGCCATATATAATATCATGGCTTTCCATGGGTCTATGTTGTCTAGAACATGGCCAGTAAATCTCTGTTTTTAATATAAAAAAATAGAGTTGATAGACATTAGCACTGCAGAATTTCAGCATTTGGGGAAAAGTTAATGGCATGCAATGCCTTTCCTCTCAAACATAATGATTTGAAATCCTGTATACAGGTTAACAGCGAGAATAGCCAAGTGTCATTATAAGGCGATGACTGCTTAGTGCTCCTCTTGAAATGATTATGGTGGGTTCAGCCCAGGCACAGCATTCACATGTCAATTAACTCGTACTAGCAGATATAAGATTGACCTTTTTAAAAGGATAAATAGGTCGTTTTGAGTATCAAGAGGTATTTCAGAATTTAACGAGAACCGCTTTCACACACTCCCAGTGGGTAAGGGAAGATCTCATGTTGTCTCCCTTTCCCATTACACTGTAAGAAGCTTCTCAACATGAGAGATACAGGACAGACTCCAAGTTTAAGAACTGCAAACAAATGAGTAATATTTCTGAGAGTGTTTGCAAAGGCTCCTGCCCCAGGGTTGCTCTTTAAGGGGAAACCATCTCCTTAGATCCTCTCTAAGCAGCAGACTGCCAGTCAGCCAGCTGAGGTGGCCTTGATGTGGGAGATGCTAGAGGGCATGCTCGTAACAGCAAATGCTTCCTAGGAAAGAAACTTTCAGATCTAACCCTAACCCTGACCCTGATCTTGACCTTCACACTAACCCTAACCCCTCCTTCCTTTGCAGAGCTCAAGGAGGATTTGTTCCTGGCAGAGGTGGGGTCGATGAAGCGAAGCCACAGAGAAGTTCTGCAGGCAGTGGATACGATTATGAGCCAGGCAGCTGAGATGCCTGAGGTCAGGTGGGCTTATGTCTCTGCTAAACAGTGTGGGTGAAAGTCACATCTGTGGTTTCTATGAAACTCTGAGTTTCACATCAGCAAGCCTTTTGCTCCATGTGTATTGGGCAGAGAACAACTCCTTCCCTCAGCCACTCTTGTCCTGAGATTCAAAAACACCTGCTGACATCACATAAATATTTTCTCTGCCTTAGCTGGGGTTTTGCTTATTGTGGGGTGCTACTGCTTGTAAGGAGGAAAGAGAAAAAGGAGCATTCTCCGTTTCCATCCCTTTCACATTCCTGGAAGGAGGCTGTGCCAAGTAGCACTGCCAAACACTGGAGAGCTGGCTGCTCTTCGTGCCATTGATAGCAGGGCCATGCAGTGGCAGATGGGATGGTACATGGCAACACAGAGGAGAACACAGCTGCTGATAACACTGTTTATGTCCAGATTTGACATCACTTGACTATGTAAACTTTACAAGCATAATGTTACCTCCAAATCATCCTTTTAAACTTCATTAGTGCCATGTAATTAATTTCAGAACTGAAGGGGTGACGTCAAATATGACATGTAACCATAATATATTCAACCTAAAACCTGATCAACAGGACCACCCTCCCCTACCCCAGTGTACTCACTCATTACCCGTGAACAACAAACTTTCCTCTCCCACGAATCCTCAGCAATGCATCTGTTCAGATTCAGAAGTGGCACTAAAATTCACCTGAGAGAACTTTAAATCATGTCTGAGTAGGTTTCTGTCTCACCCTGAGTACTTTTTTTATTAAAATCTGTAATGTAGTTGGTGATACACACTTGCTTCTAAAGTAAGACCAGAAGAAGATACACGTTATGCATACAAATGCTGGCATACTTCTTTTCTACAAAAGACATCTCTTAAAAATGTTGGGTTCAGTCTTGCCTTGGGTTTACGCTCTTGTTTGAGGACAAATGTAGATTTGGGATTAACAGTCTTCTGAAAAAAAAAATAAATCGGTATTAATTTAGGAAAACAAATGGAAATAAAGACGTTTTGCTTACTATGCTATTTAATGTATGGCAGGATTAACATCGTATCTAAAATTTTGCTGCTGGTCACATTCTGTTCAGCAGGTCAGCTGTGTTAACTCCCCTCCGCAGAGTTCACACTTTCTCTCACATTCTTTTAGGCTTTATCAACAGTTCCCCATTTCGCGTGAACGTCTTTCTCTGTTCCTTTGATTCTTTTCTCTTACATTGCACTTGCCTGTGTACCCCTCCATCACCTTTTTGCATTTTCACTTGCCTTTGAGTACTGTTTATGCACTGGGTTTTTTTTTTTTGTCATTTTTTTCCTGTGACCTGCGGATATGTACTTTGATTTATCTGAGAGATCATCCTACAAGTTGCAAACCAGTGCTTTATCGTAAAAGAATTGATTCGTTTTTCATCCGTGCATCATGCTATAACACGTATGATTCCTATGTGAAAATGACTCCCAAATCCAGCAAAATTCTGATTTCCATTCCCTGTTATTTTTAAGGATTCAGGAAAAACCCCCATAACAATAGATGGTATTTTAATTTTGTTTTCATTTTTGTTTTCTCTCCTGCTTGTGATTTTTTCTTTCATAATTTTCTCACTGTCTTCTCCTTCCATGGATCTTCTTCATCTTTTAAAACACCAATACTTACAATATTTAGTAATAACACTATTGCTGATAGGGATGAGCAAGTTTAATGCATATATTTAATCCAAACAATCTTTTATACTGGTCAGATTAATTTTTCATAGTCTCCAAAGGAAAAATCATTTTTTAAAAATCATAAAAACAGCTCAATAAATCAAGTTTTCAGAAAAATGCTATATGTAACATCTATAAGTCACATGGAAATTTACTCATTTTAGACCTTTTTTAAATTCAATTGTCCACTAAGATCCCTACATGCTCCTTATTTTCCCTATTTTTTTAAAAACTCAGTGTCTAAAACTGAACAGCATTCTCTAGATAAGGTCTACCTCATTTCAGATTCAAGAGAACAATTTCTTATCAGGTCTTTCACCTTGTCTTGGAGACAGATTCCTTAATTCTTTGTAAACAATTCTGCTTTTGTCCGGTAATCACTTGGGCAGTTAATATTCACTCAACAGATGGTCAGTTCCTCCTCCAAGACATGCGTGTCTGACCAGTTAACTGCCACTTTGTTGTTAAGATTCCTTATTTATGAAAATCATGCTACAGTTACCTTCTTAGTAATTCTATTTTTACAGCTACAATAATTTATGATTGGAAATTTCATGCAGATGCGGTAAATCTGATACACTTAATATATATAATCCTTTGATTTGTTTTAAATGCAAGTCTCACATCTACCAGTGCATTCTTTAGGATATTAATGAAAACATGGAAGATGGACTCCATGATGTGCTCAGGAATCCTTGTCTGCCATTTGTTGAGGCTGAGTAGCTAGGTGAACCTTAACTTTCTCAGCTGCACTCCTTGGTTTCTCACCTATAGAAAAGGAAGCTTGCACGTGTGCGGACTCAGGTAACACCCCTGGAGACAGTTACAATATTTCTGCAGCACGCAATGCAACCTGTGAGCAGCAGAGAATTTAAACATCTTATATTTTAGAAATAGATTAGGGGATAAGGAACAGCCACAAAACCCCCCAAGGAATGGTCAAGGATATTTTTCTAAGCTATGATGTTTTTGGCTAGATTAACATCCATAATATTGCACCTGTGATTCAGTTCCCTTGTAGTGTTACTCTTATTGGGAGTGGTTTTGGATTAGAGGAGGTGAGGATGAGAGAAGAAGAAAATGAATCGGGATTTAAGCAAAAGAACAGAGAAATTCCCGAAGACAGAGGCTGCTTAGACAGTTAGTTTTGAAAAAGAGATTTCCAATAGCTGATGTCCAAGCAATGGCGTTGCTGACTGTCAGTACTATTCTCAGCCTTTGTCCTGCTGTGCTTTCAGTGACCTGCTGAAGGCCTAGACCTCTATTAAGACATACCAGTGTATGGCTCTGCTGGGCTCAAACCATGTCCCTCTCTTGGTACATGTCATAAAGTCACAGTTGTGTGTTACTAGAAGTGCTCAGGAGGGATAGTTAATCTCACTGCTTTAACTGCTGAAGAGGCACTAATGGGAAATTGATAAGAAGCTTAATGTTATTAAACACCTGTGAGAAACCATTTAAGGCAGAAGAGAGTTCTGCATCACTGAGGCCATAATCCTGCATCCACACTTTGTGATGCTTTTAGCGGAAAATCCAAAGCAATAAGGGGTCTTATTTTAATAACTGTTGTATACTATGTTTCACCTCATAGCAATCCCAGAGAATTACATAACAACCAGCTAACCATAGAATCATGGAATGGTTTGGGTTGGAAAGGACCTTAAAGATCATCTAGTTCAAACCCCTCTGTCATGGGCAGGGACACCTTCCACTAAATCAGCTTGCTCAAAGCCCCATTCAACCTGTCTACTTACAGGTGGCCATATACAACCAACACTTCCAGGCATGGGGCATCCACAACTTTTCTGGGCAACCTGCTTCTGTGCCTTAACACCCTCACAGTAAAGAATTTCTTCCTTATATCTAATTTAAATCTATTCTCTTTCAGTTTAAAGCCATTACCCCCTATCACTACATGCCCTTATAAAAAGCCCCTCCCCATCATTCCCCTTTCGGATACTGGAAGGCCGTGATAAGGTCTCCCCAGAGCCTTCTCTTCTCCAGGCTAAAAAACCCCAACTGTCTCAGCCTGTCCTCATAAGCGAGTTGCTCCAGCCCTCTGATCAGCTTCGTGGCTCTCCTCTGGACATTTTCCAATAGGTCCATGTCTTTCCTGTGCTGAAGGCTCCAGAGCTGAATGCCGTAATCCAGGTTAGGTCTCATCAGAACAGAGTAGAGGGGCAGAATCACCTCCCTTGACCCACTGGACATGTTTCTTTTGATGCAGCCCAGGATGAGGTTGTCTTTCTGGGCTGTGAGTGCATGTTGCCAGCTCATGTTGAGCTTCTCATCAACTAACACCCCCAAGTCTTCTCCTCAGGGCTGTTCTCAATCCATTCTCCACCAAGCTTGTATTTGTGCTTGGAATCATGAAACAATTATGAAAGTTGATGGTCAAATGGACAAGTCCCGCAGTCTGCTTGACAACCTCATTTTGTACATTCCAATTTACCTTCTGCTGAATCAGAAACTTCAGGAAAAGTATCTGACGGTTAAAACAAAGGAAAGAAAATGAGAGTTCTGTTCTGATACAAAGTCACTGGTTAATTGTGTGGCCTTTGGAAAATCACTTCAGGTGTGAAGGCCAGCTTCAGAGAAAGCTGCAAAGGGTTGAAGGCAGACAGGCAGCTGCTGAGACCCTTCACGTATTCTGAATGACAATGGCATGAGCCAGGTCATGTCTAGGAACCACAAGGCTGCATGATGATACAGAATTATGCTCATGCTGGTATGATCACTGGAGAGGCAGAGCTTAATACTGTGGGCACAGTGGAATATTGCAATCTCCCAGTGAGCTCTGAATCAAAGCTAGCTTGAAGCAAAGGCAGAGCTGTCAAGAATACACCGAATCATGTTTAGCCTCTAGTTTTGAAGAAGTATGTCTTTTAATGGGTCTGGTTTTTCTTGCCACTTCCTAGTAATACCTTAATGACAATGTATCATAAACCATTTACTTGAAGGAAGTAAATGATGTCACATAACTTTCAGTTTTGAAGAGACAAAGCTATTTAGACATTTTAAATGTTATTCAGCTTTCCTAAACATAGCTCTTTTCTGCAGTTTATCCCCTTGCTCGTGTGATACTGCAACAATGACCAGCAGGCACTGCCTAACTAGAAGTTTCTTGGTAGAAAAGAGAGGGAAGTGCTGACAAACTTTGTCTATGATGTTTCCAAGACTTTGGGGACTTCTTTAGTTGTTTGGGCCACTGGCTTAGAAGCATTTTATTACTGCAAAGTCCCTCTTCTCTTTTCATGTTCCACTGCAAGCAAGGAATGAGTAGGTAGACAGCTGAGGTGTTTTTGCATTTTCTGTGTTTTTCTCAGTGGGATACAGAACTGCCAAAGCATAGGATGATTGTAAATTGATGGAAATTAGAAAGTAAATGTTCAGCGAATAAAGCATAATAATTATTAGATTTTTAATGATAGGTATGAATTAGCAAATCAGGAGTTGTAACAGAAGTTGTAATTTACCAAATGAATTACAGATTTAATCCATCTGCGTATCGAAAAGACGAAATTTATTGACAGTGAAAATGTTGTTATTTAGAAGGAGAAATCTTCATGAAAGAAGGGAAGGCACTGCCTTCCCATGACCAGCACATTTGTTCGCGTTTTTCTGAAGATGTCATTGTGTTAAAGGCGATGGCTGCGCAGCTGGTTGGGGAGCTCGTTCTTTTGTTAGAGTGGGTGCACTCTGGCAGCAAGGAGACGCTGCATTTGTGTTTGGAACCAGAGTATGCTGAGCCAGGAAGAACAACAGGTCTGTAGTGCAAGGAGGGGAAAGCAGAGAAACATCAGCACAGGCAGTGACAGAGTATTTTACTTTGATGAATTTTTTACTGATTTTTCTCAGCCATCTCTACAGGAGCTTTATTGGTGAGTGGGTTGGAGCTGGGTACTCAGACTATGCAAGACTACAGCAGAAGTTTCCTGGGGGAGAAATTTCTTCAGGTTTTGGCTCAGCCTTTACTGACCCTAAACATATGGAAAATAAGTAGAAAACACATGGCTTTTGGCATACTTTGTAATCACAGCAGTGAAAACATCTTTAAATGATATTTGTTTAGAGATCATAGATCTTCTGTAATTTCCTGTTGCTGATCACAAGTGAGATTTTTTTTTTAAAGTGTCCTGTAGATACAAAGGGGACTGTGCTTTGCTGTAACAGTGAACTACGGTGCATGTATCAATGCACATTGCTTTTACTCTACAAAAAATAGAAGTCATGAACAAAATAGTTTTACAAAGTAAGATCTTTTTCCTGATAAATTCTGATTCTCAAGAGAACTATTGATTTCCTGTAACCTCTGCTCCATGCCTTCTAAAATACAGAAAAAACCCACTATAAAAATTAGCAATATTTGCTGCAGGCTGCAGCTATAACTTTCTATCATCTTTCTCCTCTGATACATTCCTGTTGTACAGAACATTCTGTAGTGAAACACAAAAGCCAGTGTTTAGGCAACTTTTATAATATTTTTAACCCCTATCTTGAGGGGAAAAGGGCACGTTGTGGATTCTGTATAGTAAGTACTGTCTTCATCACATGTGTTATGGACTGTTTTGATGACATTCACTATGTAGTCTGGCACCAAGAGCACAAATACCATGAATCCAGCTGAGATAGCAAACTTTCAAAACTGTGAGAGAGCTAAGGCTGAGCTGTCACTCTTATCTTCACTTTCCTCATATTCATGACTTACGAGATAGTTTCTTTTGCAGACCTAGAAGGGAATGAAGTATTAATAATGTCTTTCACCACTGGAATTTGAAGGAAAGCGTATGGTTTTGGCCTTCATGGAATTGTGCACATCTAGCTTTAAAAATCGAGATCTAGACACGAAGACGTGTCTAATTCATGCCCTGGCTGTCTTGTGGCTTGTGCTCACTTATTTGTAAACTTGTGTGCAGATAACTCTGCTATCGGACAAACCTTAAATGAGGTTCATTATTTCTCAAAGCAAAATTAAGCTTTTCATTTTCTTTTGGTCTAAATCTGTTTGTGCTGGCACAGCCATGATGCTATGTGGGAAGTCTGTTTCAACAGTGCATGCGTTAAAGGCATATGCTGGGTTATAGGTGCACTCATATGGCTACTGCAACAGTGCAACTCTTTGGTTGATGAAAGGACTGTGTTGCATCCTTAAAGCTTTGGTATATTGTATAGCTTACATTTTGAAAAAAATCAGCATTTTCACGTCAAGTTAGCAAATACAGTATTGGCATGAAAAATTAGAGAAATGAAGGCTTTCAGTTCTGATTATATTTCTCTGCAGTGGATACTTTGGGGTCAAGGAGGAACCAACCAGTTGTTGGGGAGGCCTTCTCATTTGTGCTTTTGTCAGAAATCCAAAATAAAAAGTTGATATGAGCAAGAGGATGGATGGGGAAAAAGTTTCAGTGATTAAGGAACAGATGTGTAAAAGAAGAAGAACGATGGAACAATTGACATTAGAGAGAGGCAACAGAACTTTGACTCACATCTGAATTTCCTTTGGCTATTATCTTCCTTTCCATTTCTTAACTTAAACTTCTCAGTTTTAAAAGACACTGTGGGAGTTCCTTTGGTCCACCTGACTGGGAAATACTTGGGAAAGCAAAATCTCCATTACACTGAGTCTGTTCAGTTAGTTCTGTACAGTAAAGAAAAAAGGAGCACAAACATACACATACTCTAATGCTTCTCAGATTTTCTTCAGTGACATTTTTTATTTTTTTCCCCTTGCTTCTCTCAGTGAAAACTGGTTTCTTAGAGCTGTCCAGCTTACAGAGGAACACTTGAAAATATGTCTAAAAAGTAAATGGTGTTTGTGAAAAGATCAGTTCACTGAAAAGAGAATGAACCCCCTTTCCAAATCAGGAAATGAATCCCGTTAAAAAAAATAACTAAAAAACCACCACCAACCCCCCAAACAACCTCCATGCCATGAACCACTCAGCATTTGTCAAAGAAACTTTGGCAGAATTTTGGAATTTTGATATCTGCTCCCTGTCAGCTTTTGTGAGTTTACAAGGCTTGACATCATCACTTGTTATTTTTATTCTTTACTGTTACTTCTGAGTATACCAAGCCTGTTTTTTTTTCTTTTATTTGACATATACATCTTTCCACCTGTCAAAACCTGAATGTATAGTGTGCCATGATAATGTCCAGAGGAAAAAACACAATTAAGAGATAATAATGAAATAAGCTTAAGCATAAACTCTAATATAAAGATTTTTTTTTCTGTAACTGCTGAATCATGTTTCTTCTGAGTTTTTCATCAACAAGAGTTTGGAAATGCTGATGGGGTGGGAGTAGGCTTAGGATTAAAATGCTGTATGCTTGAGGATGCACATATGGATTTTATCAGTAGTTTTGTTGTTGCTTGTTTAGTCTTCACAGAGCTTTCTAAAGGACTGGAACAACGCAGATGCCAAAATTAAGTCTGCTGAATTTGGGTTTTTCCTTCTCTATCTGTGGAAATGCAATTAAATTGGACAATGCAAAGAAAATCCTATTCTTTAAAAGTGCATTCATTCCAGTTTGCAGTTTCTCCTTCATTCCACAAAATCCTTTACTGATCAATGCAGGGTCAAATGAAGACAATAACAAGAACAACTCTGAAATGTGGCTTTGGCATCACAGAAACTTAACACTGCTGACTGTACTGGTTGCCTAAAGCACTGCATTCCAAAATGAAAGCATAAAGTAGAATGGGAATGATATGCAAATTGGAAAAATCAGTAGCAGTTATGCTTACACGGTACTAAAGATAAACAAACTGCCTTGTTTGTATTCTACAGCAATAGATTCAACTGAAAACAACTTTTTTTTTTTTTTCCCCTCTCTGTGTGTGTCTCTGAATAAAACATTTCCTGACAACACAAGTAGCTAACTTACAACGAAAAATCTGTTGAATCTCAGTCTTGGTTCAGATTTTGGAAGCACGGAGTAAACTAAAGGCAAGAGAAGTTCTCATGGGCTAAAAATATATCTTACAGCAGGTGCTTCTTTGATATTGAATGTGTGAATATATGTGAATTAATATATATGAATACGTAAGGTAAAGCATTTTTAGAAAAAAGTACAAAATAATAGTATGTGATGGTATCAGTCTTAAGGTTTTGTACCATTGAATTTACTATTATATGGTCAAAATCTAAAAATGACTGAACCTGTTTTGACCTGAATCATTACTATCTTTTGATAAATTTATTGAATTATGCATTCAAGGAAATACTGTACATTTAAATGAGTGTTTAAACAATTATTAGCAGAGCTGCGTTAAAATTTCAAGTGTTTAAAATTTTATTATTTTGTGTCACCAGTTAGAGAAACAGTGTATTGCTTATGGCATCAGACATACAAAGCGGTCCTAAATAACAGTAATTTTGTCTTATATTGATGTCTACACTCTTGGGGAAAAAGTTAGCAAAAAATGCAGAAAGGAAGGAGTGATAGTCCCTGAAAAGATGGTACCCTGTGGAACAAGTATGACTTCAGTGCCAGAGCTCTAGTGAGGTAAACGTTCTGAAAAGAATCAAAGATAGTGTAAGGACAGAGAGGGACATATATAAAAAGGAATAATGGAAAGTCAAAGGTTCAAATTAAATCAGTTTTGGAAAAGAACACCGTTCTAATGCCTTGAAATAAACTGATTTGGAGAAAGAAAAAGGCTTTGCAAGGTTGCAGAAAGTTTGTGTCAAGTTTTGTTTATCCTGACACCGGCTTTTCAAACTTGTGGGTGTACACCACAGAATTCCCATAGTTTCCTTTTTCCCCAAGAATTTCAGCTGTGGTCAGAATGCTCTGTAACAAAAAATTATGGGTTTTTTTAGGGGGGATGATGCTTTGGTTTTTTTTTGATTTTCTGTTTGTTTTTTTTTTAATATCTCTAGTCAATGCAGTCTTAGAATCATAGGAATCATAGAATCATAGAATCAGAGAATCAATCACTTGGGTTGGAAGAGACCTTCAAGGTCATAAAGTCCAGCCATAAATCTATGCCAAAACCATCCCTAAACCATGTCCCTCAGCACCACGTCTACCCGTCTTTTAAATACCTCCAGGGATGGTGATTCCACCACTTCCCTGGGTAGCCTGTTCCAATGCTTGATAACCCTTTCTGTAAAGAAGTTTGTCCTAATATCCAACCTAAACCTCCCCTGGCACAACTTGAGGCCATTTCATCTTGTCCTATCGCTTGTTACTTGGGAGAACAAGTTACGTGATTGACCCTCACCTCGCTATAACCTCCTTTCAGGTAGTTGCAGAGAGTGATAAGGTCTCCCCTCAACCTCCTCTTCTCCAGGCTAAACAATCCCAACTCTCTCAGCCACTTCTCATAAGACTTGTTCTCCAGACCCCTCACCTGTGTCAAAGGCCTTACTGAAGTCCAGATAGGCAACATCCACAGCCTTTCCCTTATCCACCAGGTGGGTCACCTGGTCATAAAAGGAGATCAGGTTGGTCAGGCAGGACCTGCACTTCATGAATCCATGTTGGCTGGGCCTGATCCCCTGCTTGTCTTTCTCTTGCCATGTGAGTGCACTCAGGATGAGTTGTTCCGTAAATCTTTCCTGGCACCGAGGTCAGGCTGACAGGTCTGTAGTTGCCCAGATCCTCCTTGCGGCCCTTCTTGTAGATGGGCGTCACATTGGCAAGCCTCCAGTCATCTGGGACCTCCCCCGTTGACCAGGACCATTGATAAATGATGAAGAGTGGCTTGGCAAGCTCCTCCACCAGTTCCCTCAGCATTCTCGGGTGGATCCCATCCGGCCCCATAGACTTGTGACTATTCAGTTGACGTAGCAGGTCACTAACTGCCTCCTCCTGCATTATAGGGGGTTTGTTTTGTTCTCCAACCTTGTCTTCCAGCTCTGGAGGGTGAATATCCTGAGGATAACTGGTTTTGTTATTGAAGACTGAGGCAAAGAAGGCATCAAGTACCTCAGCCTTCTCCTCATCCTTGCTGACAATCTTCCCCTCTGCATCTAGTAAAGGGTGGAGATTCACCCTGGCTCTCTCTTTGTTGTTAATATATTTGTAAAACCCTTTTTTGTTATCTTTAACATCAGAGGCCAGATTAAGTTCTAGCTGTTCTTTTGCCTTTCTGGTGTTCTTTCTACATGACCTTGCTAGGGCCTTATACTCTTCTTGAGTTGCCTGCCCCTTCTTCCAAAGATGGTACACTCTCCTTTTTTCTCTGAGACTCAGCAGAAGCTCCCAGTTCAGTTAGGCCGGTCGTCTTCCCCGCTGGTTCATCTTACGGCACACGGGAACAGCCTGCTCCTGTGCCTCCAAGAGCACTTTCTTGAAGAGCATCCAGCCTTCCTGGACCCCTTTGCCCTTCAGACCTGACTCCCAAGGAACTCCTGCAATGAGTGTCCTGAACAGGCTGAAATCTGCTTTTCGGAAGTCTGTGGTAGCAGTTCTGCTGATCCCCCCTATTCAGTTTCTAGAATTGTGAACTCTATCATTTCATGGTCACTGAGCCCAAGATGGCCTCCGACCACCACATCACCCACCAGATCTTCTCTGTTTGTGAGCAGCAGGTCTAGCAAGGCACCTTCCCTGGTAGGCTCACTTAGCAGTTGTGCCAGGAAGTTATCTTCCACACACTCCAGAATCATAGAATATTTATGATTGGAAGGGATCTTTAAAGATCACCTAGTCCAACCTCCCCTGCAATAAGCAGACACACCTTCAACTAGATCAAGCTGCTTAGAGCCCCATCCAGACTGACCTGGAATGTTTCCAGGGATGGGGCATCTACCACCTCTCTGGGCAACCTGTGCCAGTGTTTCACCACCCTTACTGTAAAAAATTTCTTTCTTAGAATTTTTTCTTCCTTTTGTCTTAGAAATACAGAATGATAGGTTGTTCACTTGCAGCATGTAGGTAATCTCATCACTCTCCTTATTAATTATTATATTAACTGTATAATGATTTTATTACTATACATATACATATTAACTATAAGTGTATATATGCACATATATAACTATATATATATATCTATAACTATATGTGTGTATATATACATTTTAACTATATAATGATTTCACTTAGCGTTCAACTGAGCATGGAGAATTGTAAACTAAAACAAAGATGTAGTATTCAGTATGCTATGCTCTGGAAGCCAAACTGATTAATAATGTACTACCTTA